>JAANSP010002167.1:0-13415 GCA_036850745.1 Homidia socia | reverse complement strand
TTTTATCACAAACCTGTACAGCTACATAAATATTATATTGTTGATACACTCTCCAGTCAGTATTTCGAATCAATCGTTAAATAGAATGAATCTTTTATGTGTTTTAGGTTAGTAATTTGTCGTATTAATATTTTATATTTATTATTGTTTGTTTTTTTTTAAGACAAAAACTTGTTTTATGCGCAACAAATTAGTTTTAGTTTACCCGATAATAAAAGAATTGACCATCGAATGCAAAAAATCATCTGTATTTGTTCGCATTATTTTCGATATCATATATTTTATGTTTCCTGAGATTGTTGATTATTTGTTGTTTGAATAAACTGCATGGGTATATGTACTTTGTTCAACGCTATATTATGGCCTCCAAAACATTTCACCAGGAAAGACAATCAAAAAATATTAATTTACATCTACTATAGTTTTAAGGGTACAACTAAGCGGCTGCTCGGATCTAAGGTGCTTTCTTACTGAGACTGTTTTTTTCTTCAAAAACATGGATAGCACCATAATTGCATGTATTGTTTTAACAATAAGTCTACTTAATGAAGGTTTATACACTAGATATATACGTATAGGTAAATATTCGGTTATTCGGTATGCATATGCATAAAATGAATCTAATTTAAAACAGAAGAGGAAGAGATTGCAGGACACATGTAAAAACTGTGCTTCCTGTCTGGTGCGGGTACCAATAATGGAATGTCTTGAGCAGTCTTTTACAATACGTATTATTACAGGTTCTAGTTCTAAGTTATCNCCTGTCTGGTGCGGGTACCAATAATGGAATGTCTTGAGCAGTCTTTTACAATACGTATTATTACAGGTTCTAGTTCTAAGTTATCAATGGAAGTATAAAGCTTGTCTCTGGTTGTAGTTTGCACCTATTTCAAATAAGTCATCAAACTTAACGGGTCCTCACATACAAGTTGCCCTTTTACGGTTTCCCAGCCTATAGATTCCGATTCGGACGGCTGAGGACTTTGATCAGTCTTCATCTGTATCAAATTAAATCAAGAAAACCAGAAAACAAGAAAGTTAATAATCCCGTAATACATCCAACGTAAGTATTAAATATGACTAACATCATCAACCGTAACTTACAAAGTATTTGAAAACTGATCTGAACGAACTCGGTGAAGGATTATATTCCCAACTTTTGTTCTGCTAAGGAAATTTGCTTATCTAATAAATCTAAAACGATTTTGATAGAAACTATAAGTTCGTTTAAAGAATCCATCCTTTTATTCAACGTAGATGACATTGTTTGAGCTTGTTTGACTAGTTGGGGTAAAATAACTTGAGTCCACTCGCGTGTTTCAATTTCTTTCTACAACAAAAATCAAATAGGTAAAATATTAGCGAGCCACCAGACCAGAGTGAAATAGGTAAGCATATATTCTAGGGGTTGGCCCACTGTGCACAACTTACAATTTCAAATAAACTTTGCTGCTCCTCCAGCTTTGCTATGCTCTCTTTTAAATACTCTTCAAGTCTGGATATCTGCAAAGACGTAAAAATAGCAAATCATTATAATCAGTTATTTAAATAGTCATTCAATTTAAACTGTTCGCCTCTATGCTTTTTATTTTAAAACTCGGCTAACCTGAGCTGATTTCAACGTAGATGACATTGTTTGAGCTTGTTTGACTAGTTGGGGTAAAATAACTTGAGTCCACTCGCGTGTTTCAATTTCTTTCTACAACAAAAATCAAACAGGTAAAATATTAGCGAGCCACCAGACCAGAGTGAAATCCCACTGTGCACAACTTACAATTTCAAATAAACTTTGCTGCTCCTCCAGCTTTGCTATGCTCTCTTTTAAATACTCTTCAAGCTTGGATATCTGCACAGACGTAAAAATAGCAAATCATTATAATCAGTTATTTATTTAGTCATTCAATTTAAACTGCTCGCCTCCATGCATTTTATTTTAAAACTCGGCTAACCTGAGCTGATAAATCAGTCTGGCAGTAAGCTGAATATTGAACAGCCATTTTGGTCAGTAACTCTAATGAACTTGCACTGCTTGGCTGAATATTATTAGTAGACAATTTCTTTTCCGCATTTTGTTGCGGGATACCGGACAATTTTTCATGTGTGATTGACATTCTCTTGGATCGATGAGTCAAGTGTAAAACAAAACAAGCTACGCAAACTGCTGAACCATGACCTTATTAACTTGAAGACAAATTAATATTTTTTAAAATATAAACAAACCACCAACACCTCTTTGCCTATATAGTGGCAAGTGGCAATTGTTATTAATAAGCGATGCTATAGCCTATAATAAGGTTTGATGTTGACTGACACTAGTGAGAGTTGAGCAACATCATATGACTGATTTGCATGCACTTTGCACAAGATTGAGAGACAAACTCACAAAGAAGAAGGATTATGCAAGTGTACAAAATAAGGCAAAAGCACATACATGAACAAGAGATAAAATAGGGGCGTGGCTTAGGGTTGATAAATTGATAACGAGGTCTTCAAATCAAATCATTCCGTAATAGCAAACTGTAAATCTGGAATGTCAATTGGAGCGAAGTGAGACGGTGGTTCAATTTCGCGGGAGCTGAATAGGTGAGTAAGTTCTTGTTGACTATTGCTGGCACAAGTAGTTGTTGTTATTGTGAATTTTTTTGTTCCTGTTTTATCAGAGCCCATTGCTCGAATTTTGTCTGTTGATTATTATTGAAACTCTTATGCTTGTTGATCGTTTTTGGTTTTTATCCAGCTAAATAAGTATGTACTTTCCTGGCTACTGAAAATTTTGCAGTTTGTGGTTATTTCTTCATCTGTATTGCTATTAAAATTTGTAATAATAATTTTATTATTCTTTTACTCATATTTTTGATCTCATCATGTTATTTCATTTTAACTTTTTGTTTTAATACTGTAATTTTTTGTAGGGTTTCACTGTTAGGATGGAGGAACAAGAGTTGAGAAATTTTCTTCGTGGTGAAGGTGTAGAGCTGAACGAGGTGGCCACCCCTACAATTGATATTTCCGAGCGATGTCTTGTCGATATTGCTGACGAAATTGAAGGTGAGGGATTGGAGCACCTGATCAAAAACATTGGAACTATTGCAAACACTTTCAAGACAGAGAACGGGTATAGTTGCACTCCCGAAATGATAACCGAGGGTGTAAAAGTTATACACACAGCTCTGCTGAGACTCTACAACGGGATTACAGCGGCACAAGGGAATGTCAGAGCGTCATTAGTTAATATTGATCGTGCTACTAAAGTGAAATTTAGAAGGTACATGGCCGTCTTGTTCTTTTTGATCAACAAATCGTTTGTCGAAATCGAGCGAGCTGTGGCTGCCAACTCTCACAATATCTCAGTACAGCAACAAATGACGGGACAGAAAGGAAGACGGACAAGAAAACAACCGACTCCTGAAGGGGATGATGGACAGTACCAGTTTTGGCTGTATTGGCGTCCAAGAATTATTACAGAACTTTTGAAACTTGTATCAGCTCCAATGGAAGAAATTTGGGAAGGGAACCTGGACGGTTACAATTTTATGCGGTGTATTACACTGGCGCTTTGTAACACTATAAAGAACAAGACCAAGCGCCTTCGAAACAGTGATCCTGAAACCGAAGAAATATTCGACATTCTAGGCATTTTGGCTGCCAAGCATCAGGAAGAAAAGGGCATTCTGTCCCGTCTCATTCCCTTGTTGAAAGGAAGTGAAGAAACTGCAGGTATAATTGCAGACGGTGTCGCTCGCATGATTGAGCAAGCTCCTGAAAATCAACACCAAAACATTGTGCTTCGTGCACTAACTGAAGCCTTAGATACGTACAGTTCAATATTGGAAAAAGATACCAGCGCTGAAAAAGGCTTCCATGCGTTTTTAACTCAACTGTCCGTACATCAGCCGAAAGGATTTGCACATTCTCTTGCCGTTGTGGTGCAGTTTTTGGAAGCCGATTCTCCGACTGTCAGAAATGCTATTATGGTGGTGGCCCATCAGCTCATGAAATGGACGTGGGACGAAATGCATCCTGAAAATAAGCCGCAGCAAGATGTAGAAGATGGTTCAGACGAGAGACCCAACCATAACAAATTTGTGGAGCTGAGAAAAAAAGTTTTTGACGAAATCTTGCTCTCTCACAGCCAAGATGTTGCAGCAGTGGTTCGAACAAAATCACTCCAAATCCTATCAGAAATCATGAAAAGTAAAAATGTTCTTCCCACAGAGTCGGTTGCGATAATGAGGAGTGTGAAAAATCGTCTTTTAGATAAAAACAACTTTCCCAGAAAGCATGCAACGTCGTTAGTCATTGATATTGTGAAACAGTATCCTCATATTGTCAGACCTACTGATGAATTTCACAGAAAACGTATGCAAAAATTGAATTTTATTGTTTCCACGATTCAAGAAGATCATCCTAATGACGCTGCGAAAGCGTTATACTTCATCATTAAGGAATTTCACGAACAGAGGAAGAAGGATAGTTTCATTGTCTCTCCCCACGTCATGGAAAAAGTTGCTGATGAAGATTCTGCCATGTCCGCTTTGGAGGAGTTTCTGAAGGAAAAAAGATTCTGGGAAGCCTGCGAAATATTGTACCTGTGTACACAAAAGTGGACAAACAAATGGGATCAGCTAATGACAACCTTACGAAGACATGATGATGATCAGGAGGAGCACCTCTATTTGCGCTTTTTCAAGATCACTGATGCAAATGTGTTCCCAGAAGCCGTGGACGACTTGGAATTGGATGAAGTCAATTATATTGCTCCGAAAAAAATTAATGACGCCCGTGATTTCCTGAATTACATTCAATGCAACCTGTTAATTAAAGAGGATCTGGATAAATGTCAACCTAGTTTACGAAAACTTCTTGAGCTGGGTACCACCACTGACAAAAAGGAAGCTGTCATGTTTTTTGCCGCCATTTTGCGAAGCTGGATACAAACCCCCACGAGCAGTTACAGTTTCCATCATCAATGCAATGTCTCAACTAACAGAGGAAGAATTAAAAGACTTTGTTGACCCGTTTAAATTTATATTCATAGGCAATGAACATGGTAGTTCTTCTGGCATTGTAAAGAAACTACTAGAACTTGTTGGTCAGCTATCAGAGAATTTGGTGGAGAGTTTAAGTAGTATGATTGGAAAACTCTACTGCACCGGATCAATAAACTCGCAGTCTGTTGGAGTATTGTGGGATGCATTCGGGCTATCAAGTGGATTTGAGGAAAGTTCTTCATGCAGTGCTGGTCATCTTCTTGGAATAATAGGGCAGATTGAAAAGACAGTTATCACTAGCAATATAAATCAGTTGATTGAAGTTGGTCTTGGAGAAAGAGGTATTAACAACTATGAACTGGCGAAAGTTACGCTGCAAGCTATTCTTTTAGGATGTCGGAACGAGCCAGAGGCGCTGGACATTGAAAATACCGTGGGGAAAAGTAAATCCAAATCTGCCAAAACAACCAGTGCAAGTAGGAAAACTGGAGAGGACATAAAATTCCAACCGACGCATGATCTCTTTACAAAAATAGTTGATCTGATCGAATATGGATTGAAGAATGAAGGGCAGAATAAAATGGATATAATGTACCCTCGCGTTGTAGAATTGTCTATGCAGATTATCTACAGAATGTGTACTGAACCGTCCGAGGTCGTTAGGAAGCTTCTTCCCAACATTCATGGTATAGTTTTTGCTGCAGAAAATACTGAAAACAACGAAGAAGAAAATTCTTTTAATTTTTCCGAGCGAATTCTTTTCCGGTACATGAGTTTTGGAAAGGCCCTTCTTGGATCTCACGTTACATTTTACGAGCAAATTGTTGCCAAACAAATCAAAGAAAGAAAGTCTATAAAGGAGAAAGCCACCAAGAAAAATAAGGCCGTTAATAGACAGCGCACATCTCGTATGAGTAATTCCACCTCAACAACCAACAGCTCGCTGATGAATTCAATAAATCAAGAAGCTGCTACAGAAATGGATTTGGTGATGGGACATATTGGATTCGATGCTGAACAGGACAAAATCAAATCATATGTGGGCACGTTACTCGATCAAGGATTCTTTCGTCAGTTCAGAGTACACGTCATGTACTTGTGCAGAATCTTTGACACAATCAAATCTGTAAATTTAAAGGTCGCCTGTGTTCAAGCGTTGGCTAAACTAATGCTTGTATGCGAAAAGTCTGTTGAAGCAAGTCTTGAGGTGAAATTAAAATTATTTTTGAACTTAACAAAAATCAACTTTTTACTTTTAATTCTACATGATTCATGCCTTTGTATAATTATTAAAATTTTAAAATGTGTTTTTATTTGTCAACAGTGCTTTAAGTCCATTTGGACTAGAGATGAACCTTTCCCTGTGAAATTGGAAATTTTACGAGCAGCCATCCGGTTATCAGTAAAATTTCCCAACCAAATGGAAAAAATGAATGAATGTCTTACATCTGGGTAAGCTATTTGATTATATTCAGAATATTTATGTCCCTTCTTTTTTAGACTTAAACTATTATTAAAAATATTTGAATATGACAAAATAAATTTGTTTGCAGACTTTCAAGCAGAGATGTCAACGTTAGAAAAGCATGCATGGATTACATTTGTTACCTTTCCCTCTCTGACCTCCTTAAAGTTCGATCGCAGTTCCCAGATACTGCTGCTTGTTTATGTGATGAATCCTTTGAGTTGAGAGGTAAGATTATTAATTGTGCATGTGCATCACTATATAGTCATATAGATGTGATACTGTATGAGTTTAGCAGAGTATAAAGGCACACAAGTATAGTAAAATATAAATGTTTACTTTTTTAGAAATGGCTTAAAGACTACATCAACCAGATTGCAGAGAAAGACAACGTTCTGCAAAACTGTATTCCCGATATCATTTCCCGACTGTCAGAAAGAGAGGATATACCTCAAACCAGCTTCCAATCAATTATGAAGTAAGTGCCTGTTTCCTTTTTTTGCGAAAACATGCATTTGATGCCTACGTTATGAATCTTCGGTGTACTAATATTATTATCATGTTATGTTCAATTGCAGAACGCTACTACAGAAGATCAAAAAGGAGAAGCAGCTCGGTGGTCTTATTGAGAGAATCGTCGGACGATTTAAAGGGATTGTTTCAGTTCGCATCTGTCAAGACACAATTTTTTGCTTGAATCAAATTCAACAGAATGAGAAAACACTGAAAATCATGAAGGATAGTATAAATATTTATGCTGATAAACTTGGAGATCCAATCGTGTGGGACTCATTTATGGATCTTCTAGGAATATTCCGAAAACTAAACAAGCCGGAACTCAAGGTATGGGTTACAATAATTCAACTGAAGTTTTCATGTTATATTGGGTATCTGATTGCATGTTACTACTTTCATTTGAAGATGAAAATTGACGAGTGGGAAAAGGAACTCGAGGAGCACCATGCCAAATGTGTATCACTAGATAATGCTGATAAGGCTGCCAAGCGGAAAAATGAAAAGCAGGCCCATGTCATGGAAGAGTCCAGTTCCGATGATGAAGAAGAAAATGATAATGAGAACGAAGGAGGCGGGGAGCGTATTGATGATGAGGAAGCAGATGGAAACGCTGCTGATGAAAACGAAGATGACAGCGGACAAGAAACTGAAGGGGAAGGGGAAGACGAAAAAATGGAAGAATCGAATTCTGAGAATGGAGATGATGACGATGAATGAGAAAATGTGCAAAAGTTTCCTTTTTATACTTTTACAGAATATGGAATATTTCTACAGTGTAGATAGTTTTAAAATTAGTAGTTAAGTTAATGTACATTTTTTAAATTATTGCCACAATTGTACTCATCATATACTAAGAAAGCTCAAAAATAAATTTTATAAATTTTTATTACTTTTAATATGCAATAATATATATAATCAATGTCTTAATATATTTTTTAACATAAATCGACAATATTTTCGCAATACATACATGAAAATATGTAATTAGTTCTGATTTTTAAACGGTACGGAATACAACTCAAAAAACATTATACAAACTACATACTAAACGTTGAAAGCTATGCATAAACATAAGTAATAACTCTAGTTGATCAACTGTAAGTTGACGATTATTTTTATTTTTACTTCTTTGTCAGGACACGTTTTTATTCCATAGCTTGTCGGTCATCCATAAATTCTTGTAGCCTCTTAACAAATTTATGAGGAACCACTGATTCTGTTGCCGTTTCTGGTCCGTCCCCAACTAGGATTCTCTTGGCAATTTTCGGTCTGAAAGAAACGATTAATAAACGGTTTATAATGATAATTACACAATTACACATGACATTTGTGATAAACAATTAACACATCATCAATTAATACAAAAAGTATTTTGCATACTTTTCAACCGATTGAACCATTGTATTTATTGCACGTTAGTTGAGTACTTGGACTTCTAGCAAAATTGTATCGCAATTGCTTTGTAGGAGATGGAGACTTTGCTCCCTTCAGAGGTCTTAGGAACACCTGATGTTTTGTGGCAACTTTCCTGCAAGGAGACATGGGAGTTGCCTTTAGGTGGGGGACTGGCGACAACGGAACTTCGCCCTCATCCTAAAATGGAAACGATTTGATCAGTGTTAACTCAACTTAAACTCAAGCATTTTACCCATGAAAAGATAACTATAAAACTTTGAACAAGCAACTCTTACCGTTCTATTTGGTGAAAATTTCGCAACATAATCCTTTGTGCATGTGATAAAGATCGTGTTGTAGAATCTAATGAGATCTCCTTTTTGTCCATTCCCAAGATATACAAGACGATATACGCGTGAGGCTGACTGAGGCTGCAGCCGGTAGCACCGCATGATTTCTGTGAATGATTTTTCATGGTCTTTTCCAATGACCTAAACATGATCACAATCAATTCCCAAGATATACAAGACGATATACGCGTGAGGCTGACTGAGGCTGCAGCCGGTAGCACCGCATGATTTCTGTGAATGATTTTTCATGGTCTTTTCCAATGACCTAAAACATGATCACAATCAAACAGTTAAATATATTATTCGTATTTGGAATACGAATACGACAGTGTAAATAACAAAAAAGTAGTTTTTATATCACCTTTGAAACTACGTATACACAACACATAATGATTTGGTCCAAATGACGACCCTTCATGAGATCAACGACGAAATTTACAATGGACTGTTGAAAGCAAGTCCAAATCTTTCTCAGAACGTCTTCTTCGATCTGTAAGATTTTTGCACAGATCTTGAAGACGAACAAAGGCCAAGTGATAAAACTTTCTAAAGAACAGTGCCGTGGAGCTGCCTCGTTTTGGCTTGTCACCATGCTTTGATGGAAGTACAACACCTAATATTTGGGAGCTATTTTTGTCTTGAATGATTAGGGTTGACTGATTAGAGCCACCAACTGCAACGGGGACGCATTTTTCCCCCTGTGGAGCTGTAAAGAAAAAAGATGTTATATTAACTATCATTGATATCGTGAGGCTTACCAAAGAGTAATTTTTTTCAAGTTGCAAAGTTATGTGTATTTTTTTGCTTATAGTGTGCTTACTTTTTATAACAGCATAACGTTTTGGTTGATTTTCGGGATTCTGAGCATCTCCAGTTTTTTCCATTTGAGAGGGAAGGAACACCTCCTCGCACGAAGGCGTTGGCTCATTTCTTTGGCTTAATGCTGCCCATAATGGACTATCCTCTGTCCATGCTAACTCTTCTAAAACGGTCTCTTCTACTTGGCTGAGATGTTTGACGACATCTCGACTTAAATTTTCTTCTGCTCTCACTACCACCTCAATAACTTTAAAAAAGGAGTAACCGGGTAAGTCAAATACATCCAGAATCCAAGGGAATCTTTTTGGAGAGCTATACGAAAACAGAACTATTTCCAAGGCACATGCAAAAAGGCTGGTCTGGAAGGATTCGTCCATCATGACGCCCTATACAGTAAGATGTATAAATATTAAATAAATGACTTTAAATTCAAACATTTTAAAAACATTAAAACTAATATTTACGGTTTTACTAACCGCTAACTCCGATTTATCAGCTCGCTGCTTATTCTCAGCCGTCAAAATACTTTCCAGAAGCCTGTAGAATAGCGTCTGAGCAAGCTGACTTCTATAATACGCAAATTCTGTATGCATGCCTGGTAGTTTCTCTCCTTTAGTGCATGCAAACCTCACACAAAATAAGTCTGAAAGGTTTTTCAATCTTTTCTTCCATTGCAGGAATAGGATCTTTGGGAAAGTGAGAGATAATGTCGCGTAATGCAGTACTGGCTTCAGCTTTTCGTCCACTTAAAAGGGCCTATAAAAAGTAGATGAAACAATTTTAAAAAACGAAAAAGTTTTCTAGTAATAATTGAATTAACTTAATTTATGACCAAGGGCGTGCTAGCTAAAAAAAGTATTTGTGTAAGGTAGGTTTATACCTGCAATCTGCTGACTGTTTGCGTGGCGGAGCTTACAGGAGAGATTTGAGGGTCATCTTTTTCTCCCAAGTACTTTCTCCCTGTAAGCGGTGTAGCTGGCATAATATGGCGCAACTCGTTCAGTGGAGGGCAGGTCTTGAAGAGAGTTTGCTTGTCAAACGTTTTCAAGTAATCATCTTGAGTGTCCATTCCAAAATCCACCTGACGCTCGGCAGAGAGGTACATTCGTTCATCGAAATCGCCTTCTGTCAGCACATATTCTTCATACTCCTTCTCGAGACGCTTCGAATTGCTTTCAAATGCATCTTCGTCAATAAGACCGGTCAGTGTGTCTGGATCACCTCTCAACAACTGCAAGTGAAACATTTGTTGTAATCAAATTAAATTTTACAACATCCACAAACATTTGAAGTAAACTATAAAGATAATTATTTTATTTACATACCCCTTGCTCCATCATATTTCTTATTTTCGGCTTCAACCAATACTCTTTAATGGTTTTAGCTTCCACCGAGATGCCGTCGTACAAATCGCAAAGTGCATTGATAATGCACGCGGGGTCTGATCCAATAAGACGAAAGTCTACTATGCCAGCCATATCAGCAAATTCTAAATAATAGGAATAATGCAAATATTAACGAACATCGGTATATATAGTACATGAAAACATGATGCCAGTAGTTAGAACACTAACCTTGAAATTTTGGAGTGAGAAGACTTTTACGATTGGCATGTGCAACGTTAAAGAATACGAGATCCGTACTGGCAAGCAGGAGGTGGTAAGAGTTTACCAAGTCATCACTAATCCTTAAAGAACTTTTGACGCATAAAAATAGTGTCCAGCAAAACTCAAACAAGTCTGCAGCAGACCGAGGGCTTAACCTGTGGGGAAATACATCAATTTATTATTGTTGTGGTCAATGTAATCAAATTAAGGATAAACGATAATTCACTAAATCCGTTATTACTTTTTTCTGTTGGCCCTGTACTCGTCCAATTCTAGTCGTGAGAAATCTTTAAAAATTCCACTGAAGATGGGTTCAAATTTCTTGAATATAACTGTTGTAACCGCAAAGTTACGTTCCAAGCGCTCGATTTTACTACGAAATTCCTGATTCAAGTCAGTCATATCAGCCCACTTTCTACTCTTATCAAAGAAGTCCACCAAACTATTAAGGATAAACGATAATGCACTAAATCCATTATTACTTTTTTCTGTTGGCCCTGTACTCGTCCAATTCTAGTCGTGAGAAATCTTTAAAAATTCCACTGAAGATGGGTTCAAATTTCTTGAATATAACTGTCGTAACGGCAAAGTTACGTTCCAAGCGCTCGATTTTGCTACGAAATTCCTGATTCAAGTCAGTCATATCTGCCCACTTTCTACTTTTATCAAAGAAGTCCACCAAACTGCAATGATGATAAAAAATAGTTAGAAAAGTGCTATCATACTTATAATACATAGCAATAAAAATGTCATTCACAATAAATGATTCATGAAGGTTTCATACCTTAATCTCGAAGTACGAAGCAAGCGCGTTAAATTCACATAATTTCCGTGAAACGTCGACGGTGATCCGACAGAAGGAACACAAGCCTGGCGACATAAAATGTCATTCACAATAAATGTTTCATGAAGGTTTCATACCTTAATCTCGAAGTACGAAGCAAGCGCGTCAAATTCACATAATTTCCGTGAAACGTCGACGGTGATCCGACAGAAGGAACACAAGCCTGGCGACATGCAACATATATTCCACAACACAACCAATGTGCAGGATCGCCCTATAAACAGTTTAAGAATTGCAGTTGTATTTATCTTGAAATTCGCAACTGGTATTTGTCATGAAATCATGCATAAAAGCATTTAAATACACTCACCTCAAGAGTAAATTTTTGCTTCACGGTTACAAACGTACGCCACGTGTTCTCCTTTGTCACAGCATCCAGATTAAGATGAAATTTGCAACTGGTGTTTGTCATGAAATCATGCATAAAAGCATTTAAATACACTCACCTCAAGAGTAAATTTTTGCTTCACGGTTACAAACGTACGCCACGTGTTCTCCTTTGTCACAGCATCCAGATTAAGATCGGCACACAACTCTTGAAAACGTTCGTAAGCTTCGTCCACTATGTGATGAATTTCAGCAGGAAGGATAATTACTTCTTCCCCTTCTGCAACAGCCACGCCTTCCGCAATTGATATCTCCGTAGGCTGAGTAATCGTTGTAACTTTCCATCTCCATGTTTATGCAGTACAATTATTACTTGCACTTGCTAAGCACTGATTAGCTGATAACCTTCCTATAATTCAATCAATAAAAAATAAAACAAGTTGTATAAAATAATATTACTCGGGAAATGGCAGCGCATGCCAACACTCCGTGACTGATTCATACTTTCAACTTTTCGAGCAGCTGCAAACTGTCAATGTATTCAATAAAAACCAAAATTGATTCTTGGCTAACTATTTTGAAAGTACTTATTGTCTAGTTCTGAAGTTTAAATTTAAAAATAGCAGTTTAGATTAGATTGGAGTCAGAAAAGAACTGTTGCAAACGAGAGAATGCTACTAACAACACACTGATGTCGACTGACATAATTTTATCATTTTCCGTTTTGACAATTTATTTCAATTTTTTATAGTTTTATTGGCTAAGTGCCTTTCTTCAAGACGATTTCTAAACAATAACTTACGCTTTGAACAGCTGAAGCCCTTTAAATAAATAATCGTATATACTCCAATATTTCTTTCGTTTTAACACTTTTTGTATGGCACGACAATGTCAGTCAATTTACAACGACAATGTCAATTTAGTCAATGTCGAATTGAACATACTAACAAATCAACACTGTAACAAGTAAATTGATCCTTTTCGACTACTAACTAGAACACTTTTTAATCCCACACGCCCATCAATTTCCGAAAACCAAATTCTTCCCTTTTCCCTACAACATCTGCACAAACCTAGTCCTGAAATGGGACTAAGGTCGAT
>JAANSP010002166.1:0-13415 GCA_036850745.1 Homidia socia | reverse complement strand
AAGTATTATCACTTATAACATCTTGATAAAGTAATAAATAGTTAAGCAATAAAAATAACTGAGAAAATGGAGACGGCTTATTAAAAGTGGGGTGTTCTGTTCGCATCCTGACCAATGTCTTTAATAATTTGATGATGGTATCCCAAGTAATGTTTGTATTTCATTTAAAAAATCATTAACGACCTTACACTAAAATGCATCCTTTCTTGCGCAAAGTAGTATTTTGGAATATGCATGTATTCAAGTACGCATGTATATTCAATCATGTTTTCACAAACATGACATATTTTTCATTAATTCACCAATTTCCTTTCACCATGCCTTAAATATGAAACTGCAGTTTCCCACATTCTAAAAAACTGAGACCTAGAAGGCAAGCCGAAGAGATCAGATCATGGTCATGGAAGATCACCTCAGGTTACTTTACTTTATTCACTCTTTTCTCTTTTATTACCAAATTTCCGTTCTTTTGCCGCTGTTGATAATGTGCATGATGATGTGCACGCATATTGTGTTTATTACAATCCACTCTACCATACCACAGAAGAGTCAACAAAACAGATAAAATAAAGTAAATGTGAAGAAAACAAAAGGGAGGGAGAAAAAAAGTTTCTCTTTTCTCTTGTTTTTCTGAGGTTTCTCGTCGTTGCATGATGATGTGCACGCATATTGTGTTTATTACAATCCACTCTACCATACCACAGAAGAGTCAACAAAACAGATCAAATAAAGTAAATGTGAAGAAAACAAAAGGGAGGGAGAAAAAAAGAAAGTTTCTCTTTTCTCTTGTTTTTCTGAGGTTTCTCGTCGTCGGCATCATCATCATCATCAACGGGAAAATGGTGATGTATGCGCATAAAAGGAGCACACTAGAAAAGAGATTGAAAGGTAAAATCCCGTGAGCTACTTTCTTCTCTTGTTGTTTCTCATGTTGTTGGGAATGTACCACAGCTTTAATACGTTGATATGCATAAAATATATGTGTACATTTAGTTATTTTTGTGTACCATTCCTTCACGTCATCGGGGAACATGTGGGGAAAACCGCACGCAAAGGCTCACATGGTTGAAAAGTTGTTATTGCTTTTCTATAGCAGAACTATATAGCTTTTCTATAACGAAATATGCATAGGTATATCTTTTGTCCATAGACATTGGAGATGAATGTTTTAGAAACAGTCTATATATGTATTTATGCTCAGCAGTGTTGACACAGATTTTAAATCTAAAGAGAAACAGTTTGAATAGATGTGATGTTGAAGGTAAATTGAATACTCTCCACTGTCGACTCTATTTCCTTTTGCAACAACTGCGAAACAAAAACAACAACAAACAACGGCTGCCAATTTATGAGACTGGAAGAGAATCGATTTCAATGTGAGATTTCCTTGAAAAGAGAAAAGAACAAAACAACAATATGCAGAGTAGAAATAAGAAGAAAGGGAAGAAGAAAGGGAAAGGTTATTGGCAATGTTTTTGTCTTCTATTTGGAAAATAATACTGGTTCTGTTTCAGTATTTTAGACAGATGGAGAGAATTATTGTAAAAATATTTACTGTGTCGGCTACTGAAATAGCGTTTTGTACAAGTTGGTTGGGAAAAGTGTTCTATTGATCAACTTGCAAATTATTAAGCCGACGGATAACAACTTAAACATGGTAAATGGGCTAATGGGTAGATAGTCTAGAGACATTATTAAACATGATTGCATTAATAAAAAATAAAATGGTTCTGTGACATATGGCTTTACAATGGTAATATTGACCGCATAGACTCGTAAGTTACAGTCAGTCATAGCAAAAGATAAAATTTCTGCATGACCCGAAATTATTATTATTGTTCATAAATAGCTTCCTAAATACAAAAAGCAGAACCAAAAGTTATCTGACCAAACATCTTTGTCCCTTTATATAAAATAGTTATATAAATGGATTTGTCCATGTTTCAATTTAACTTTGCAATGCAAAATGTACGTCATTACACTTTTATCATTTAAAAGGCATAAATCAATAAAATGTAATTGGCTATGAGTTTGAATTAGGAACCTAATTGCAAACTAGAGCACGTAATGTACAGTGACTTTCATTTTGTTAGAAGCTATATTATGTAATAATAATAAGTACGCTGGACAGATCCTCATCCTCATAATAAAAATATGGGAGCAGTATAAATATTTTTTTATATGAAATTGAAAGTTTTTCTGAATGCAGTTGCTGAAAAGATAACATGTTTGTATATAAGCTTGAGCATAAATATATCCAACCCACAGTTATATCTATGTTATAAGATCAGCCAAAGTCAAAGATGTGCTCCAATTCACAGTTCATATAAGAGCATCGAGCATGACCTACAAAATTGTGTGAGCATTCATGCAAAATAAATTTATTCGTTCAACAGCAAATTTGTGTGTGTTTGGGTGGCTGCAAAGCAGTCTGGACAGATTTCAAAGGAAAGCCATAATTCAATTCTGATAGGATATACTTTTACCAGCAGATTTACATACTTTCAACTGCATTGTCAACTGCACGAATGTATCAACAATCTTCAATGATTTACGCAGTCTCATTATCTACGTCATCATGATTTTTCTCGCCTTCCTTTGCCAAATCCATACCACCTTTGTTGGCATATAAGTATCACAAAGTGTCGGTGTCGTTGTGTGCTCTTTATAGTAAACGATGGGTGGAAACAGTTCGGTTAAGGCAAAGCATATATTATTGGATTTATCTCCATGCTCCATGTTTGCTGTTTGCTCAACCGACTTATTTAATCACCTACCTACACATACTGAAACCATGTGGCCACAGTGCCACCAGAAATTGCAGCAATGAAAAGGGGTCGTTTTCGGTTCAGCAAGTTTGTAAAGCCAAACTTTGTTCCGATTGAGGGCAACCGCACTATTTATATTGAATGTTATCACACCTTTTAATTTAAGCCTGTGTTGATGATCTAGTTAATTCCCCCACTCATCCTAGCCAAAATATGACTTAAATATTTTTTTAATTTAATAGTTTTTAATACATTAAAAAATTGTACATTCACATTATTCAATAATCTCGAAAGGTAGTTTTGAGAAATAACATCACAAGGAATTTTGTTTACAAGTCTCTATTTGGAATGATTTTAAGAGTTGCATTTTCGGGCAGAGAAAATGTAACGGCTCGGTTTCCAGTGACGAATTGATCCAGCTCAAGGAAAGCTTCCCCGAGATCATCGTCGCCAGTGATGGTATCCTTGTCTTTGACACGGAAATGGAGTATCTGTTAATGCAAAATAATGCATTATATATACAAGTAGCCTTACATGAGGACTCACTATTTTTTGTTATTTTTCATTGGCTGCAACGTTTCACACAGTTTTTTTATCTACCTGATTGGTGCCCACTTGATAGTTATCAAATGCCACGTGTTCCCATGAAGCAGTTTCCGAGTTGTCAATTGGTTCAGTTTGGTAGAATTTGTAGTCTTTGCCATCCTTGCCAACTCGGAAATAGCATTTTACGTAGGGATCGCTGAGACCACCAAACTCATCCTTGGCTGGAATGTCCCTATTAATATTTACCACATTGCGTTATGCCAGAACTACATTAAATAAGTAGTTCGATTATCTTTGTTTACGCACGCACAATGTGTACGAAGGAATCGGTAAAAAAGAGAGCTCTTACTTAACGACAACATCAAAGTAGATAGGCGTGGTTCTGGTGATTGTCACGGAGCCAGATTTTGCTTTCTCCAACACTTGAGAGTAAGTACCCTTTGATACAAAGTCGTCTAAGCTTGATGAAAGCATCGCCGATAGCGTCATCGGGGTTAACGGGATCATGATCCCGGACTTCCAAGTACAAAAGCTGAGCAGAAAAATGTATAGGTAATATAGCTTATACGAAGCTTTGAGCAAGGATATTATTATTATTATTATTTAGAATCTTATGAAATCCAAAGTCTATCGATTTTTCAACCAACCTGCTTTGTGCCTTTGATATGTTTAACTTTGAAAACTTTGTTCCACTTTGGATTGTTTTCATTTTCCAGCGTTTCAGATGTGTCAACTGGCTCTAATGCTGTGGAGTTGGGTGTCTGTGCTCCATTACCTGGCTCAGTGCCCAAGAATACTTTGACAAAAGGGTCAGCTAAACCATCGCGGTCGGTAGCACTTCCATCAATACCCCTAAACATTTCGAACCTTTTCGTTAAATATCTTTCCTATGGAATGTATACACTGAATATGCATACATAAATATTTATTATGTTTGGAATATATAATGACACTTACGTTGCAGACACAACAAAGGTAATATAATTATTTGATGGTATCAACACAGGTGAAGGTGGAGCCGTGGTGGTGGTAGATTGTTGTGGCGCTGCCCAGCACACAGCAACAGATAGAATACTTAGCCCTAACAATTTAAACATTTTGTTAAAAAATTCAACTTAACTCTTAAAATAATAATCTCGACAACCAGTGGAGAAGAGATCTTGCTCATTAGGAACGTCTTTTGCCACTGAAGTTCTGTCCGGCATCTTTACCATGTTATATATAATGACGGAACGATGCTAAATGCCAAAAGATAAGTATAGGTACGTGCATAAATCATGACGCTTTGTTGACTTGACTTGATATTGTATTATAAAGAAGATCGCAGCACGCAACACAGCTTAGTAGTTTTACCAGATTTTCTCAACAACTGCAACAATTTACATGACTAGCATCTGCTTTTTTAGAATGTTTGCATGCTGTAAAAAACTTGCAGGTGTGAGGGTGAATATAGTGGATAAACATCGTCAGCCCCATTAATTATCCAAGATGATAATAGCGATGACACAATCCTTTTATTGCGTCAAAGCCAAGACAAGCTTGTTGACTTGACTTGATATTGTAGTATAAAGAAGATCGCAGCACGCAACACAGCTTAGTAGTTTTACCAGATTTTCTCAACAACTGCAACAATTTACATGACTAGCATCTGCTTTTTTAGAATATTTGCATGTTGTAAAAAACTTGCAGGTGTGATGGTGAATATAGTGGATAAACATCGCCAGCCCCATTAATTATCCAAGATGATAATAGCGATGACACAATCCTTTTATTGCGTCAAAGCCAAGACAAGCTTGAGAGTAGTAGGGGTGATTCATAAAGCCATCAATTTATATTCGAGCAGCAAAAACATCATAAAAGCAACATTACTGACTGACCATCGCTGCGCTGCGGGCTATAATAAGACATTTTGATTCTTGGTTAGAAGAGATGCAATGGCTTGTAACAAATAGTACTTGTTTTTCATATTCGACAAATCGTCTGGCAGAAAATATTGAAGAAAAAAACTTGTGAGGAACTCAGCTTGTTTGCAAGTTTGCAGCTTGTGTAGAAGCTTAAATTTTTATTTTTTCATGTAAAAATGCTCTTGTTGGCAGTTCAAACTTCAAATTTGATATATTCACACAATGAACTTGGACCAAATATAAATATGATCATGTACACATGTACTTAAACTAGGTTTTATTATTATTTTTAGAAAATTGTCGGTTATTGCTGAAAACAGATTGCACTGGTTTCGACATTTGCTATATATATGAGCATGTACTTAAACTAGGTTTTATTATTATTTTTAGAAAATTGTCGGTTATTGCTGAAAACAGATTGCACTGGTTTCGACATTTGCTGTATAATGAACTTTAATGAAGCAACCGGTTTCATCCTATAATTTGTTTTCAAAATATGATTTGTAGTGGCCATATAATTTATATGTATTTTTGGAGATAACAAGCCGCATTTCTCAGTTGTTATTGTTGCTGATCACCAACAAAAGCTGGAATGAAGGAGAGGAAAAAGCTTTATTAAGTATGCATTTCAGCAATTGTGAATCATCTACTGTCTACTTGCACAATGTCTATGATTATCAAAATAATTTCACAAAAATAAACTATGTGATGCCGATTACCTTGATTTGTTATTCAGAAAACTTGATATGAAGCTTAAAAACACTTTCCTGGAAACGGTCAATGCAAGCTTTTGTACGGATTTTTACTTTATCCTTCAATGCTTCCATCTGCTGCAAGCAAGATTTTATCACATGAACTACAGATGAAAAAAGTTGTTTGAATTTTTTTAGCTTCTTGGAACTTGTTCATTTAAGATTGCTTACTATTTTTGTTAAAAAGAACTTCCACATGTACAAATAAAACTGTGCGTCATATCTTGGTGATAGTAAGTTCAAAAAGCAACATTAATAGGTGAATTTGCAAGAATAAAATGATTTTTTTGTTCCTGCTGGAAGTAAGGAAACTGTGTTAAATAATACCTCAATTTGGTCCAGAATAGAGGTAAGTAATGTGGATGCGCATTTGAGTAATGAAATGACTCAGCGCTACGCTTTATGCTCATGATCCATGACGGTCATATTTACATTCGTAGACGACCTCGACTGCGTGAATTTGCTCGTCGGCTAATGCTCATGGGCTAATTTATATTTCATGGAGAATTACAGTGCTTCATATCAACATTAGAACATAATGAGTCAAATGTAATTACAAGTTTTGCTGTAAAACACTTTAAGCTGAATGTCTCTTCACCTCAATGCAAATATCCATGACGGTCATATTTACATTCGTAGACGACCTCGACTGCTTGAATTTGCTCGTCGGCTAATGCTCATGGGCTAATTTATATTTCATGGAGAATTACAGTGCTTCATATCAACATTAAAACAAAATGAGTCGAATGTAATTACAAGTTTTTCTGTAAAGCACTTTAAGCTGAATGTCTCTCTTCACCTCAATGCAAACTGCAATTTTGTGCAGTATAAAATTGGAAACTACTGAAATAGATTCAAGTTTGATGTCAAGGTTTAAATTGAGTCAGCAATTTGTACTGATAGCTATGTTCTCATTTTAATCTTTTGCATTCATCAGATAGTCATTACTGCTAAATTTCTCCATTTCGGCAAAAAACTGAAGACTTAGTTTGAAACGTTTGATCTTATTTTTATGCATCCAAATTCTGCAGAAATATTTATTGAGTAAAGGTTAATTTTTTAAATTGCTAAACCAGCATCTCTTTGTAAATAAATGCAAATATCAACCGATTGATAAAAACAATGATGACGTCATTCTTGCAATTTTGTGCAGTATAAAATTGGAAACTACTGAAATAAATTCAAGTTTGATGTCAAGGTTCAAATTGAGTCAGCAGTTTGTACTGATAGTTCTCATTTTAATCTTTTGCATTCATCAGATACTCATTACTGCTAAATTTCTCCATTTCGGCAAAAAAACTGAGGACTTAATTATAAACGTTTGATCTTTTTTTATGCATCCAAATTCTACAGAAATATTTATTAAGTAAAGGTTAATTTTTTAAATTGCTAAAATAGCATCTCTTTGTAAATAAATGCAAATATCAAACGATTGATCAAAACAATGATGACGTCATTCGCTTCAACGAAAACATTAAGAGCGAGCTGTGTCCAACCAACCATTAATTCAGCAAATTATCAGAAGATTGTATACTTGTTTTTGAGGTAGCGTTACAAATGACCATTATTTGCAGCGACTTGAAACAAGTAGAATGGGCTTTTTTATATAAAACTTTGATAGGGAGACTGGCAAATCAGGGTCACTGCGTCACAAACAGGCTATTGCTATCGTCAACTGGATATGCATAGTAGTTTAATTCGAAGCTAAAATAGAAATGTGCTTCTGCCATGTCTATGTATTTAATTGTATCCATCTTACATTGCAATATTTTATATACAATCGCCAAGAATCGGCCACGCTTTCTGTTTCTTGTTGAATTTGAGGTGAACTGCTGCACTTATTTTGAAGAATTTGATGCAGTTTCAGTATTATCCATAAATCAATTATTCCTTTTTAGGTATATTCCAGATTTCACTTTCCAAGTATCAATTACCTGAAATTACTTCAATAGATACAAACCATAATGCGAAGCAACACGAACAACAAGTATTATGGATGGATATCTGAGGAGAAAAAAGTTGAACCTTTTTGCTTTTGTCATGAATATAATACAAAGTTTTTAAAAAGTTGGATGACTGTTTTGAAATACGCAAATATTTAGCAGTTTCACAAGAAACTATAAAAATTAATTTGCTACAAAGTTAAAACGGTAAATGACTTTCTGCATGTAATTAGATCTGTCACAAGCCTGCTTTTACACAAACTAGTCTTGTAAAATACATAGTAAATGCGTATAACTACCATCATGTCAACAAACCAAGGTAAACAACAAACGCTGAAATGTATCTCTTCATTTTTCTAGGAAATGGGAAAGAAATGACTACATATATCTTAAACCCATACATTTATGCATGGTTATATGCAATTTTAGTAGGTAAAAATTTTGCATGTACATTTCTTCCACTTTCTATTTACATTTCGTGCTCCGTTGACTTCAATTCCCATTGTTCGATCTTATGTTCCTATTTTCCTTTTGATCGTATTCCGTCTCTTTCAATTCCATTTCCAACTTCTCCCATTCCAATTTAACTTACACGCATCACTTTTGTAGTCGCATGTCGTATTGTCAATCAGACAAAAAACAATGACTTTCATCATTTTCTCCTTACACTTCTACACAGTGGAAAATAGAAGCCTTATAAAGCATCATCATCATTATTGTTTTCTATCTCTCTCAGCCACCACTACTACTACCACAGCTGAAATATAATATCGTCATTGTTGGTTGTTTTGTGGGACTGAGCGATTCGTGTGATCCAAACCTACCACCACTACTACATATTGTATTAGTAGTAGTAGTAGTAGTAGGCAATATGCCATGCTTTACGTTTTCCCACAAACAACAAACACGTAATCATCTCATCGCACAAAATTGGCAAATTGAGTTCACATTTACACTTTTGCTCCAAACAAATTCGTTTCATTTCTACAATGATCATGTGTGATACGGTGTCGACAATACATTTTGTTTGAAGACTAACCGCTATTAAATTAAAGCTCGAAAATTCAAACATAACGAGAACAATATAAAAAGCTGTTGCATGTTTCGTCTATGGTATGGTGTGTACATAGGTATTATGTAAGGTTGGCTACACGTATTTCGGTATTCATTATATATTTTTATCCCAGCCAAGTTACCACCACAAATGTAATTATAATAAAAATGAAATTGAATTTCGCACGAGTTAGGCTACTACATCCCAAAAGAGAAAAAAAGTACACAACACGGAGTATGATGAGATTTATAAGAGTTTTAAACAGTTGTGATTTTAATCGCGCAACAAATTATACACATGCACAAACTTTGAATTACAATTTTATACAGTTTAACTTCAAGCTACATAGTTTCCAAAATATCTCTCTTCTAATGGCTGGATAAAATGTTGTAATGTAGTATAATATAGCATTATTATCTTGTTGGTGTAGCATGGTGTACACGCGTTCTTATGTTGGAAAGACAAACGGATTTTATTTCGTTTGATGTTTTTACTGCTCCATACAGCAGCAACGGCAAGCAAACCGAGAGCAAAAACCACGAAAAGCCAAAGAGATCCAGTCTCTCTAGCTGAAGGAAAAGCAAGACAAGCGAAGGACGGAGAAGAGCCGATCATTTCTAAAGAATTTGAAATGGTTTCATTTCTGTTTTTAGCTTTCGTATTCCTGTGTTCTACTGTTGTTGGACGCATATACAAGCAAGGCCATGCACCATCGCGATGATGATAATCATCATCATTTTACTTGATTCTGTTCTTTCTGCGTACTCTGTGCTATATGACCGTTACAACAAAACAAGCAGAGATGAGCTGGGCTGGAGCGAACAAGTGCTAGAAAACCGGCTCATCTATAATAGATCAAGATCATCATTTTCTGCAAAACAAGCGACTTCCTCTTTCCGCAGCAATAAATCGGACTGTGAGGGAAAATCCTCTTGCGTATTTTACGGATTTCCTTGTAATAAACTCTGGACTTTTCATGTGCAAACTTGAATCCAACTCCTTCGACTTGTATTCCATTTCGTTTTTCTCCACGGAACTACAAAACCTTGCCTTTCTCTTGCCTCTGTTGTAAGCAGTGTATAGTTGCTTGCTCTTTCAATGAAGATAACAGCGAGATACGGTGTTTTGACTATTTTTGCCTTTGGCTCAACAAGGGTCTGATTTCATTGAACACACACACAAGACGCACACACATGGATGGAAACACAACTTACTTTGATAGAACAGCTCGTAGTTATACTTTCTCTCTTTCCTCAATACTATATCAATTCTATTGCTCAAAGCGAAGTAAAAGGAGGAATATTATGGAAAATTTGTCTAGAACTGGAAAGATGAGAGAAAGCTGAAACGCTTCTGAAATGAATGAAAAGATGAAGGAAACAGAAATAAAAACGTTATGCTGCTGCTTCTTCTACTGCACTGCTGTCTCTCTCTTTCCACTCATCTTTTAAAACAGATATATAAACGAAGAGATACCCCAAAAATTCTGTAATTTCCCTATTCATCTTATATTTTCCACCCACCATCACTGTTCCCTTCCTTTTTTGTCTGCAAATGAATGAAAGCATATTCTTGCAAGTTTTTCCGTGAAAGTACAAACATAAAAAGTTTCTCTGTCTACATGATATCTTTTTTCGTAAATATACCTTTCAAAAGTACACATGTATGTATACGCATCATGTTTCCGCCTCGCTGGTCGACTTCATAACGTTTTTACTCATTTTTTTAATACTGCATTGCAATATACATAAAATGTCTCGTGCACTCCGTTTTGAAAAAAATTGTGTATCATGTGCTGCTACGATGTGTCTATGTCAATTGTACTCGTTTCAGTTTCGTCAAAGAAATATTGCGTTGTAGCCAGTGCACTGCATTTGGTAAAATGACACCATCCGTCATTAATGCCGTTTTTCTATATTCATTCCACCATCAGCATGCTCGGCTGGCAAGAGAGTCGAGACCGTCAGTCTGGTTTTCCGTTTCTACTTCAATATTCATATTTTACTGTTATTGGTGCGTAATCGTTATATGATATGAAACTCGGATTTATTTACAAGAATGTGCTCATGATAAATGACAAAAGTATCTTTACAAGCTTACATTTCAAACTGGTAAAAAATATCTGTCACGGAAGCAAACAAAAAAATGTTTCAAAAAAGATATTTTCTTTTGTGGCTCCGAACCAAAAACTAACAAATCAAATAGCATTTTTCCCCGTTTTGGGGCTGTACAATAATAGTAATATATGCTAGCAGGATATGAGAAAGTTGACGTTTGTTATTTTCAACTTTTAACTACAACATCAACTATACAAGAAAGAAACAGGAAAAACAAAGAGCAACAAAAAACAAAAACAAGATGACACGCGTAGCTAACTTTCTTTAACGACACAACAACAGGAATGCTCTAGCGAAATAGTAGTAATATCTCCATTATAACTATCTATACGCAGATGCAAATAAACCAAGTATTTTAGTGTGTATGATTATAATATAGATAGAGCAACTTTATAACGGGCATATTATCACAATGAGAAACAAAATTTCGGGAGAGTAGCATATATGTGTAGATAGGGCGAACAAACACAAAACTCCTTTCGTGTTAACTTGGCAGAACGAAAGTGAAAGAAATTTATATAAACTACTTTCTTCCTAGCAGTCTCTCAGTGAGAATGAACCCCATGCAATAATATTATGCCCGTTTATAATATTTGTGTGCTGTTACTGTGTCGGTTGGGTGCTTATGATGCCAAATCCCATTACACATTTATTGTCTCACATTTGCAACTGTATTAAGGAAACATTGTGAATGGGGAAAAGTGTACATAAAAAGATGGGCATAAAAAAGCGCTCTCAAGTTTTTCAGTTATAAATACGACCTAAAGTGCTGTCGTATTAAAATTCTATTTCAAAATGGAGGAACATTCATAAGAAAATGTAGCAGTAGTAGAAGGGAGCAAGGAAGGCATGTCGAATGTCGAGTGTTTTTTATCCCCGGAAATGATACTGTTGAAAAAGGGAATATAACAATCTAAATGATGATGGTGATGATGTCGATCATGTTACGAAGATAAAAAAAACGTTTTATATTTGATGAAAATGTCGGAAAAAATGGTAAAAAGATGGGCATAAAAAAGCGCTCTCAAGTTTTTCAGTTATAAATACGACCTAAAGTGCTGTCGTATTAAAATTCTATTTCAAAATGGAGGAAAATTTATAAGAAAATGTAGCAGTAGTAGAAGGAAGCAAGGAAGGCATGTCGAATGTCGAGTGCTTTTCATCCCCGGAAATGATACTGTTGAAAAAGGGAATATAACAATCTAAATGATGATGGTGATGATGTCGATCATGTTACGAAGATAAAAAAACGTTTTATATTTGATGAAAATGTCTGAAAAAATGGAAATTGTGAAACTAAAAGTTAGTTGGGGTTGGGGGTGTAACAGTGACAGGAGTCTTTTTTAATAATTATAATAAAATTCTTTCAAGTGCGGTGTATACTTTCTGAAAAGTTTATTTTACTTGTTTAAATACTACACAAAAAAGTGAAAAGAAAAGAATAACAAAAAGTCATAACAAGTCAAGCACCCAAAAACGTCTGTCTGCTGCGACTCTATCTTTTCGATTTACTCAAACACGTGCAGGCAGAGTGAAATTTACAAAAGCAAGTTGATTTGCATCACGTTCGTCATAGGATTTTAACAGGAAAAACGAGTACCAAGTTGGTACTACCAACAACCAACTTTGAACTGTGGACCATCGCACTACACCAAATTTTTGTGCTTTGAATTTGAAAGATTTTTGTCTTGTGTGAATTTAAACTTTTTTTCAATTTCAAAGTCAAAGTGAGGAGAAACATGACAGTTTGTATGCGATTTTTGTCTTGTGTGAATTTAAACTTTTTTTCAATTTCAAAGTCAAAGTGAAGAGAAACATGACAGTTTGTAATTGTATGAATAATGCTAAATTCTATCATTCTACAATATGTACTTTGTGATTTTTCTCTAGGAATCGGAAGGAATACCTACCTAGACCTAGACATATATATTATTTGACTCTTACCACAAAATGACAGCCAGCCATTTTTGGATCTTGGTTTGAAAGTAAATCCAGTCAAATTTATGTATGGACAATGTTACGAAAATGTACACAAACGACTCTTCTTGAAGCTACGTTAAATAAAAACGAAGGAAAAGTGAAACAAGAATGTAAACAAGAAAAAGATGTTAAATTCTACTTGCGCTTCTGTGGGATAAGAAAAAAAGAAAAAATAGAAAATCCTTTTGTAAAACCGCAATTTATTCTTTCACAAACTATCCATGTCGTCTTTAAGTAAGTAAAAACGGTTCCATTTTACTTTATATTTTTTCTTTCTCTTTTGCGTAAATCCACCAAATGGTTTCCTCCTTTTTTCCAAAAAAATACAACAAAGTTGGTTTTAGTTGGCAA
>JAANSP010002165.1:0-13419 GCA_036850745.1 Homidia socia | reverse complement strand
CACCGATTGCGACCAGCTCATACGTGCACTCTTCATTTGGTGGACGACATCATGGAGCAAATATAAACAAGCAGTCAATTGCATCCAATTCGTTTCCAAGCCCGCATTCAACAGAAAATTATCGTGGGGGCCGACTACGGTTGTTTGAGAGCTTAAACAATAGCGCTACTACTCCCATGTCTACCACAGCAGCAGACGTGGGAGGAAGTGCAACTAACCGAATTAAAAGTGGCTTCACAAGACAAAGTCATAGTTTGGTTTCTCAAATTGGAAGAAGTAAACAACAACCGTGGTCCCGTCATTCCGGTGATGATATTGCTGCAGAAGCTAATTATGTGACATCTTTATATGAAAACTATCCCAGCAGTAGCATAGGACCACGAAATGGTGAAGATGGTGTTCATAATAACTCCAATACCAACCTACCTGGACCAAACCACTGCCGTTCGCCTTACTTCCGCTAAAAGCAACTTTATGTTCCATGATAGGTCTAGAGGGACGGAGGGCCCAAGCAGTTTAGCGGAATGCGAAGATCAATCCTTTAAACCTGCGTGGCTAATGAATCGCTGATTTATGTCAGTTAGATTTTACATTTAGTAATGCAGGAAAGTCACAGTGGCAAAATATATATTTTAACAGGTAATCGCGTAGAGAAGGGGTGATGAAGGATTTAATAAAGGATTTAAATCATTCCCCTTATCTTATCTATTGTGTCCTCGATAATGAGTCATTTAATCATTATTTTGTAGTCGAATATTAAAAAAGTTGTATAATAATTAATATAATGTTTGCAATGTCATTCACTCAACTTGTAAAAGTGTAAAGGTGATGATCTACATATTAACTTGCTAGTATATTTAGGAGGAGGTAAACATATATTTATTTTTATGAACGTTCTAAGAAGTAAAAATATTAGCTGTTTCGTAAAGAAATGTTTCGAAAAATATTTTTCAGTCGTCAACAATAAAATTTTTATCACTTGCCGTTTCTTTCACAATATCTGCAATATTAATTAGGTACATAATATTTTTTGTTTATTCAAATTTAAAAAGACTGAATGAAAATAAACTGCAAACTTTACTTTTAAAAATATATGAAAACTTGACTCTTATATATTATTACTATTATTATGATTGCATTGACCATAAAACAATAATTGTGAAAAAACTTCTTTCGTGTAAAACACTAGGTACCTAATAATATACTTGTATATTTTTCGTTTTTTTTGTATTTATTATTTTTAAAAATGCACAGGACTTTATACCATCCTAAATAGTACTTACAGTCTAGCAAAGACGAGCGTGGAAAATTATATAATGTTTTTAGAGCAACTTTTTTTTAACAAAATCAAATCGACTTGGTACCATTATCTCTAATTTTATACCCGTTATTTTTTCGTAAATAGGTTACTACTGTAAATTGTGAAATGAAGTCGGTAATGATGTATCAAACACAAATTTACTGAAGAAATGGTCAGAATCTGTAATTCACATCTGTACCTAGCATAGTCGCCATAAAACAAACGTTCTACCAATCTGGGAGTGACAACTTGTTCCTCTTCATAATATTTCAAAACGGTACATCTTCAAATTTTCTTGCCCAGAATAATACATGACTTTGGTTGCTAGAAATGTTTTTTGTCAAAACACATTGAATGCAGTAAAAAATTTAATCTAGTTTGCAATAAAAACATCTCTTTTTATGAAAAATTCGAATACGTTACAAACATAGAAATGAGTTAATAAAATAAATAAATGGAGCAACTGTGGACTGTGGCTGCAAGCCGTTTCAAAGTAAGTACGCCGATCGTATAACTATAATAGATTTGCCGTTTGTTTACGTAGATGCAAAAAGACCACGTAACGTGTAACTAAAAAGGCAGGTTGCATTAAACATTAAAGGCAAGTCCCCGTTGAAGGCTCCTTTTTAGAAATAAAATGAAGAAAATGCTGTAATAGAATGTATAAGTATTTTATATTTTATAGCGATTTTCATCTTTCCTTGTTTATCCACACCTCTTGTCATTTGCTAACAGAGTAATTCCATAAAAAGTGAGCTACCTATATACAAGTAAAATGTAGATAAAGTAAGCCAAATATTACGATAAATATCTGCAAAAGTTCACATCATACACTTGGCATTAGCTAAATATTAATTTGAATTGATATGATATGTGTATACTTTTGCGCATAACCGATAGCAGATTTTTTCACGAGTGGTATATTTTCTTGAGAATGATGAAAAATTGTACATTGTTGTTTTATACTTACAAGACAAAACCCCATATGCTGGTGCATACCCATAGCCCATATACATATACTAGTTTCCGGTTAGTTTGGTCAAGTGCATATAATGTGCTTCGTTGTTGGGGCTTGGGGCATTATCGTAATTTTGCTGTAGTAATGTATCATTTTTGTGTCGTTTCGAACCATTATTGTTTTACACACCTGTAACGTTCATATATACACATAACACATTCGCTGTCGCTTATGATAGATTATATAGTTTTTCAATTTCTCTTTGAAAATGTTCTCACCATTACTACAAGTTGCATACAAATACACGCATATGCGATAATAATGGATGTCCTTTTGTTTTACATTATGACAATCTATAATCCTCTCATGTAAACTGTCTGATCCANTAATGGGCAATGTCCTTTTGTTTTGCATTATGACAAACTATAATCCTATCAAGTAAACTGTCCGATCCAAAAATGTAACTACAACAAGGGGATCCTTATCAGATTTTTAGAAACCCTTCATTATTTGTTTCAAAAGCTGTGCTGAATAGACGTTTAATAACATTGAACACGCCAAGATTTTTTGCACAAAGATTATGCAACACCGGTAGTAGGAGATATGTGTCGTATCTGTCAAGTGAAACGTAAAGTTTGATTTACATAATATATAATGTGAATGTGCTGGTTATCACATTTTGCAACAATAAACCTGGGGATAACAATCTTGTTACTCTTCTAAACAATAACAACGTCGCTTGTGCTTGTGTGATTACGAATTGACGGAAGTGTGTACTCACTTTCTCACTCCCACATAATAGTATTTATGCATGTTTGTGACTTTGTTCTAATCATTTTTTTATTTTGTTAAAGAAGCATTGTACATTTGTAATTCTTACAGCAAATTTTTGCATGCTTGCAATAGTTGCAGAAAAACAAAACAATATACGTTAAAGGAACTCATGAAAAGAAGGCACTGCACCTCAATCGTCTTGATCATACATACAACGCAGCAACTCCGTCAATTGTTTTGTGGCTTGTATAGCTAAATGTTTTTCTTTGTTGAATTTTGTGTTGTTGAAAAGGAAACCTTGCTGTTTCCAGCTTTGATGCATAGTTTTTTTCGTCAATTTGCTGTAACATATTGAATAGTATAAAGACCCTCCAACCGTTATTATTTCAAGTCCACACATAAAAGTTTTCTAGATAAATTTTTATAAGCGCTTCAATTTAGATTTATCAGTGCGTGAATCAAACTTGAACTGTAGACTGTAATAATTAATCTTTCAAACTCTACTACTGTGATTGTGAATGTTCTCCTCTGAAAGTATTAATACTATACTTAGATTTTATATGTACCAACATTAAAGAATCAGTGGTAAAAAAACTGGATAGAACACTGGTGTTGTTAAGTTTTCTAGACAAATTTTTATGAGCGCTTCAATTTAGATTTATCAGTGCGTGAATCAAACTTGAACTGTAGACTGTAATAATTAATCTTTCAAACTACTACTGTGACTGTGAATGTTCTCCTCTGAAAGTATTAATAGTATACATAGATTTTATATGTGCCAACATTAAGGAATCAGTGGTATGATGACGACCGTCTAAAAACTGGATAGAACACTGGTGTTGTCTTATTTATTTGGCATGACGGATGTATTTTTTCTGTTCAAAGGAATCAATCTGACCTCGAACATTCTTATAAAAGAATTCATTATAATGATGACGTTTTGACAGAAGCGATACTGGACTCCACTGTGCTTGTTTATGATTTGTGATTATAATTATGATAACACAATAATGTTCTTTACCACGAGCAAATAGGATAGAAAAGTAGTTGAAAACACTCTTGTCTACATAACAGCATTAATGCTTTTGATGTGGATGTTGGGTGTGATCCAAACTGAAACTGCATAAAACAAATCAGAGGAGCATATTACTTCTGCGGTCAACTCAGCACAACCCACAAGAAAATCAATAGATTATTATTTAGTCAAAGAGAGTCAAAGTGCAGATTAACAACTGATATTCATGCAGTGAAATTAATTTGTCATTTCATTTTCTTAAACTAAACAATTTAAAAGCTCCATGTACCACTGACTGCAAACAAATCAACTTTTCTGATTCATTTCATCATCAAAACGTTTATTTTTTTAACTCAGAAAATGAGCCAAGCGTTCAGCTTCCAAGTTTGTGATTATAATATTAGTTTGTAGGTTGTGTGTGTGGTGCTTTATTTTATGCAGGCAAACTTTTTTACAATTTCCCAAAAACTACAATGTCGGAGACAGAAAGAATTGTGGCTCTGGTTATACCTATTATTTTCCTAAGTAGTGTGTGCTTGTCGGTTCAAGCCACTTGTGGTTATTCGGTAAGGAAATAATTCTCGCAGAGAGAGAGAGAGAGAGCAGAAAACTTTGTACAAACTTCTGTAGAATTTTTTATTATTATTATTAATATGCACATATTATATTAAACATTTCATTGTACTTTATACACTCATAGTTTGCATGAAAGGGTGGAGTTTAAAAACTAATTCCAATGAGTTACGATACTTTTGCTAGGAATAATAACAAAAACAAGTGTTGTCACTACTATTCCATGTTGGAATATTGAGACATTGACATTATGGCAAGTCTGCAGACTGTTTGGAGTTTGCTTGGAATAAAGTTAAACTTTTTTTAGTATTGATATAAATGCTCATTGTAATTTAATTTCATAGATGGTTTTAGATGATTTTAATGATTTTGGATGGACCAACTTTTATTTTCAAACGTATCTTTATGTTATAGGTTATATAATGTTACCCTAAATCATGCACTTTACATTTTAAAATGTCATTTTTGTTTAACCATATTCTACCACGCTAGAGTTGTCCGACCACCAAACCGGGTTACATCAACGTTCACCTAGTACCACACAGGTAATTCTGAAATTGTCATTTGAAAAATATTCTTTTGTAAGCATGAGTGATGAGACAACATTCATTTTATTTTTCAGCCATGATGATGTTGGATGGCTAAAAACAGTTGACCAATATTATTACGGAGGTATTTACAAGTTTACCTACTTTTGATTTGTATCTTCCATTTGTATCATTGTTGACAGATTGAATTGGCAGTCATGCGAATACAATTTTGTTTTTTACATGCATTACAGATAAAAATAAGATCCAACTTGGGGCAGTGCAATACACCTTGGATTCGGTTGTGGAGGAGCTGAAAAAGAGCCCGGATCGCAGGTTCATCTACGTTGAAACTGCCTTCTTTTGGCGATGGTGGACTAATCAAGATAAGGACATGAAGTTAGACGTGACTCGACTTGTCAACAATGGTCAATTGGAATTTATTTTGGGGGGATGGACTATGAACGACGAAGCATGCAGCCACTATAATGCCATTGTGGATCAAATGACACTCGGCCTAAGGTTTGTGTGTTGGTTTTTTGCTTCACCACCTTTGTGCAAATTTGTATGCGCATGTTGCGTGTACCTATCCAAAGCCGTTAATTTACACGAAACACCAAAATACTTTGCAACACGATCGTGTGAAACTAGATTTCTCACTCTTTTCGTTTTATGTAAACTGCTACAAGGTTTCCACAAAGTAATATATTTTATGTGCTCGCTGGGTCTTTTAATATTCCCTGGGGTTTTATGTGTATATAATTCATAAATGCCATTACCGGTTTCATGGTATTCTAACCACTCCACAGCCCATTGTGCTTACTCTTGAACTCAGCGCCTGCAAATTTATCTTTAATCCGGCCTGGTAGGACAGATATAAATATAAATACAACATATTAATGTCAAGCCATAGACTGCAATTTTTTTGCATGGTTTGATATCAGGATTTTCAATGAGGGATTCCCTGACGGAGACATATCCAAAATGGGATTAAATGGGAATGATGACAACATTGCAAAAGACTATGTGTTGTATTGTTTATAGATTCTTAAATGAGACGTTTGGGCAATGTGGTCTTCCTCGCGTAGCATGGCAAATTGATCCGTTTGGACATTCGAGGGAACAAGCGTCTCTTTTTGCTCAAATGGGCTACGATGGGTTGTTTTTTGGCAGACTGGACTATCAAGACAAGGAGTTTAGGAAACAAAACCATGACATGGAAATGATTTGGAGTGGGAGTCCCAATAATTTAGGTGCGTCGGTAGTTTTGCTTGCCAAAAACTCAATTTAGTTTTTACCTCTTGGCTTTTATTTTGTCAAATGTATTTTTGTAGACTTTTCACAGGGCAGGCGAAATGCTTGGATAAATACTGTAGATTTAACCTACACGTAAACGTCTTTTTAATATTTCATTGGAAATAATGTTTTTTGTTTATTTCCGCAGGAAATGCTTCTTGGCTGTTTACCGGAGTGCTTTTCAATGGTTACAATCCACCCGACGGATATTGTTTTGACATTTTTTGTGAAGATGATCCTATAAATGTAAGAAAACAAATTTTTTAAAAGCTCTTATTTTTAGTAATTGAATTCCACAAAACTAGCAAACTAAAAGCATAAATCGAAAAAAACATTAATATTTTTTAATGCCTTGAAGGCATGGTAGATGTGAAAATAACAAAGATATTAACTAGTTTGATCGTCTAAAAATAATGTTTCAAATTTGTGTAGGATGATCCCAAACTCTTGGGATACAATTTGGAAGAAAAAGTAAATAACTTCATTGAAATAGCAAAGGAGTGGGCAGAACCATACGAGAATGGTCATGTTCTCATGACCATGGGCTCAGACTTCCAGTATATGGTAAGTGTATAAAAAAATTTAATTCACAATTTAAAGCTAGGTATATTGTTTTCCAGATCTACATACCTGGGGCGCCGCCATTGGCGTCGTGCTCCCGTAGACACTTTTCTTCTGTCAAATCCCACTGCTTTCTTTTCTGTAAAGTTTTTATGTGCTCATCCGTCTCCTTTATTCGCCTCATCCTGCTATTTCAGCTCCTTTATTTGCTTCATTAACGGAGTGATGTCAACATATGAATGCAGGAAATGACGAATAAATAGAATGTTCTGGCATGTCTTGCTCATAAATTTATTTCTATTTTTAGGCAGCCCATACCTGGTACAAGAATTTGGACAAATTGATCAAGTATGGCCATAAAAATATTAAACAAGCAACCTTAATCGTTTTATGTTCACGAAATATTACTGGAAATAATAAAGCCAACCCACTGACGACAAGTGTAACTCAATAAAATTTCACATAAAAGTTTTCCTTTAATTTTCGTTTATTCTTTTTCCCACAGATATGTCAACAGAAAACAAATTACAAACTCATCTCGAGTAAATCTAGTTTACTCTACGCCCTCGTGCTATCTTCAGGAAGTTCATAAAAGGAAAAAGCCTCTTTCAGTGAAAACGGACGATTTTTTTCCTTATGCCAGTGATCCTCATGCATTTTGGACTGGGTACTTTACATCCAGACCCACTTTCAAGTACTTTATCCAACGAGCAAACAATTTTCTCCAGGTTTGTAAACAGCTTGCCGTGGGAGCATTCAATGGTCAACCAAAACAAAGTCTGGTAGATAAAATATGGTCTTTCTCTGAGCCCGTAGCGATTGCACAGCATCATGGTAAGATGATAGAAGGAGAAGAAAGTGAATGATAACAATGGGAATGGAAGAAAATGTAGGCGTAGATCATTATTATAATAACAGCAGTAACAGCACACTTACATTCCATATCATATGCTACTGCTATTATTCCATACAATTTCACTGGAAACGTTATGGTACTTGTCACTGCCTTGGAGTAAATGTCCTCATGTATCCTGTTCTGTTTATTTGTTGCAAACAGACGCAGTCTCTGGAACTGCAAAACAACATGTAACTGACGATTACTCTCTAAGACTTTCAATTGGCTTGAAAAGTTGTGAGGACGTAGTTGACGAGGGCTTCAGGTAATAAAAATAAATTGTAAATGTAAAATGTCAAGCACTTTTGACTTGCAAGTTTTCCACTTCACTAAGAATTTTAAAAGAAATGCATGAAACACAGTCATCAACAAGACAATAATTTGTTTTGAAGGGCTCTATTTATGACAAAATTTCGGAGGGAAAATTTAATTTTAGTTTTATCAGCTTTTACGTTCATTGCATTGATTAAGGTCCAAGGACGTTAAATCTACAGTATTAAATCTTTGCAACTTATTTAAACAATGGATATGAATATAATTAGATAATATGGGTTTATTGAGTTTGATTAATCGATAACGAACAGGATTTAAATGCTTCATTATTACAGAAAACTGCAGCAAAGCAAACGAAACTCTGAAGAATCGTCAAGTGAATTTCTCAGGAGGACATCAGGAAGACCACCTACTTACGAATTTTGTCATTTGTTAAATATTAGCGCGTGTGCCCCATCTGAAGCGATGAGCGACTTTGTTGTATCCGTCTATAATCCCTTGGCGAGAGACTTGCACGAAACATATATTCGGATACCCGTATCAACTCCATTGTGGGATGTAAAAGGGAGCAAAGGTTGGAATAATCGCAGTCATTTCCTATGTGTTACACACATTTCTCCCACTCATATTTAAAGTTTTTTATTCCCGAGTAAAATAGTATAGTATATGCATATTCATACCGCCTACACCCATTGAAAGCACGTAATGAGCTATTTTGCATGTCTCTCTTTAGGATTTATTCCGTCACAGATCATCAATATTCCTCAGCCGGTCCTGGGGATCCCCGGAAGAAGAAGTAAAGCTCTTTATGAACTAGTTTTTCCCGCAAACGTTTTACCAGGATTAAGTATTTCAAATTTTCAAGTCGTCAAAAATACGACCGAAGATATTCACTTGCTCAAACTGAGATCGCAGCTAAAAGCTATAAAGAAAGGAGGAGAATCTTTCCGCTCCACCACCCCGAAACATTTGGAAACTTTCAGAGAAGACTTTATGATAAAAAACTCTAACGTAAGCAACTATAAAATACGCTTTTTGTCCAATATTTTCTCCTTTTTCTGCAAAGTCAATGTCAATTTACTCGGCGAATCCTTTCCACAATCCGCATCAACGAGGAAATGTTCAAATCTGCACAGCTCAGCGTACCCAAAGAATGCTATCGACTAGTACTTTGTCTGTCTTCTTTCAGTAAGCCATGATGAATGTCGCTTAGTTAGTTTGATTTGAATGCATGACAGAACACGAAAGAAAATGCATTTGCTGTGACTCATTTAGTTTTTATGAAAAGAAACGAGCTTAAGGGCGTTTTAGGTGGTAAATACGTGAGGTTTTCACCTTTCTCTCTGGTGATAAATCTTTACTGTTATTGTTACTATTACGCTTGCTGCTTTTGATTGAACTGCCTTTCTTGTTTTCTTTCTGCACCCAGGGACTCGCGATTGTATTTGACAGCGTAAGCGGCCTACTCAAGTCTGTTATAAAGGGCACTGTTGAAGTTCCCGTTAGTCAAAACTTTTTCTACTATCTTGGTATGGCTGGAGATAACTCTAAATTTGAGAAACGAGCGTCCGGTGCCTATATTTTTCGACCAAATACCACACTGACGGGAGCGGGACAACCAACTCCAATTACAGAACGTGTTTTCAGCTATCAGGTTTACAAAGGTAAGCACCTTATAGTAGACTACTTTTACACTGACTGAATCATTTTCTTTACCTTGTCCTCAAAAGTTTCAATTCAACCGTGTATATTATGGTGGTTTCATCCAGAGCGGAATACAGATATATATGAACACTATAACAAACATCATCCATCAGTTTTATGCGATTTCATACTTTTTAAATGATTTTAACTTTATTCATTTATTATATGCTGCTCGACATGATAGGTGACCATGTTACGGAGGTTCATCAAGTCTTCACCGAGTGGATTAGTCAAGTAATAAGATTATATGATAAGGCCGACTTGGTAGAGTTCGAATGGTTAATTGGGCCTGTTCCTGTTGAGTAAGTTTAAGATTTTGCATCTCGTTTCCCACACTTTCTAATTTAAAATACCTACTAAATAGTATGCATGGGCTGCACTGATTATCCATACCAATGCGCATTTACTGCAAGCTCATGGGATGATCCTGGTGAAATAATAATAATAATGATGATGATGGTATTAATAATAATAGTAATTTCGAGTGAATAATGGTGGCCTGTTTTTATATGCTTAGGGACAAATATGGGAAAGAGATTGTAACAAGATACTCGACAAATATCCGTTACAAATGGAGTGTTCTTCACAGATGCTAACGGACGACAACTTGTGAAACGGAAAAGAGACACAAGAGAAACTTGGCCATATAAGGTAAGCTTTATCATTGCAGTAAAAGTTTCATTGATGATTTAATTTTTGTTTCGTTTTACTTTATTTGCTTGAAATGATCGATTTTCTTTCAAGAGAAACTAGTTCAACCATGCATTGTAAATGGTAGTAGTAGTAGTAAGTTTGTAAGGTATGTACATGCTCATCGCAGGATTTTTACTTTAATTTTTCAGAAACATGAAAACGTTTCTGGAAATTATTACCCTGTAAACTCACGTATTCTCATTAGTAGCAACGAGGACTTATCGCAAAATGGACAGACTCTTGCTATCCTCAACGATCGATCCCAAGGAGGTAGTTCTATGAACGATGGCGAAATTGAATTAATGGTGAGGAAATACAACTAACAAAGAGAAACTTTAATGCTAATCTAAAAGGAAACTTTTTGTGCAAACTGTACCAATGAGTTTGCATCATTTTCAATGTATTCACTTTTTGGCCATTTTGCTTATCACTGCTTTTAGACAGGAGTACTCTAACTAACACAAAAGATATAATTAGTTTTGGTTTCGGTTTTCTGCCGCAGACTTGAAGTCTTGAACATTAAACATTCCTTTATGGAAACACTCAAATGCCATTCGAATATTTTTCCATCTTCTTCTTTTATACCTAATGAACAGCTCCATCGCAGACTTCTTTTTGATGACGCATTCGGAGTTGGTGAGCCATTGAATGAAACAGCATTTGGAACAGGTCTTGTAGCGAGAGGAAAACACTGGCTTCTTTTAGCAGGAGAAGGAACAGGTATGAATATGAATTAGAGAAAGTGGTGACACATCCACAACTATTTTATGTTTTACCTCTTTCATCATCTTCCTTCATTTTCTTTCGCTTGATGAAACAATACGTGTAAAGTCACCAAATGCTGTGAGTGGTTGTATTTGTTTTTTGCTTAAACTTAATGTTAATGACTTGAACAAGACATGCTTTACATAACAATGTACCCAAGTAGGTACATGACATTCGTGAAACGTACAGCAAGCGAATTGCAAAACAGAATTGAAACAGAATAATGAATCAAGTTTCATGTAAAAATTTCATTTTTACCAGACGTTTCCATATCTAGACACAGAGAAGCAGCGTCAAGATATATTTATGGATAAAGTTATGGGATTTGCCGATGTAAGTTTACTAGACCAAACTGATTACTCCTTCATGCGTAATTCTGTGAGTACCAGCAACCTGGATCTTTCATCCCGCAACACCGTGGTAAGCAATTAAACTCGTGTATATTTAGATCCACAAAGAATGTTGGTAAATAAATAATAAAATATCTTCTGTTGCAACTACACAATTTCTTGTTTAAATCTATACTTATGCGATGCCCTACAGTTAATATTTAATTTACGATTCGAATGTGCAGCTACACTTTCTGCCTGTGCATAATTAATGCCCAACTTTTACTTTCCCCCATTAAGAAAATAGGCATCATCGATAGAGTTCACTGGTATTATGTTTGCAATGGTGTGATTTTTAGTGATGCTAAAGCTTAACCTAACCTTTAGATTTTAAATTCTCAAGTACCCCCACACAAAAACGCAGTAGGCATGCAAGCAAATAATTGGAATTTGGCAAAATAGTAAACTATATATAATAATAGACTGCTCACAGTGTGTCGTGCCATACTAATGAATTTCGCGAAACTTGTTTTCTTTTCTCCGACATGATTCTCAAAATTATTTTTATAGATCCATGGCTTGACAAAAGTTTTACCTGAAAACATTCATTTGCTCACTGTGGAAGCAATTTCACCATCTGAATTTCTTTTACGCTTGGAGCACTTTTATGAAAAGGGAGATGACCCAAACCTTTCTCGACCAGTGAGGCTTTCCTTAAAGGTTGGTTGCTAAATTTGTATTGCGAACCGTACATACATAGTTATCTGAGCTTCAATGTATTTTTAACACTCATTCATGCTTCACCAGCAATTGAAGGTCGCTTTGCCTTTCATCAAATCAATGAGAGAAACCACACTGGGAGGAAACCAATGGATTGAAACCATGAAGCGATTTGACTGGATTCCCAGAAGTGACCAAACTGGTCAACATACTAGTTTCAATCCTGAGTATAGCGACAGTCGTCACGACGCAGAGGATTACATAGTTCTTCACCCAATGGAAATAAAAACATTTCTTGTTTACACTTGAATAGTTCATTTAACTTATCTGTTCTACAAAGACCACAAACAAATGTACATTTGTAATTGCCAGTCACTTTTGGTTCAAATAATTATTGTTTTGCAGAATCTGAAAATGCCAATTTTCCAATGTTCTGTTTATTTTATTGCTAATTTTGTTATGTTTTAACGTATCAATTACATTCTCCTTCTCTAATCTTGCGTGTGTTATTAAAAATTATGAATGGGATAATATTACCATGATGTACACGTTCCTGAAAATTCGAACCAATTTATGCACAATGCGTGACTATTGCTTGTACTTCTTACCTGCATTGCAAATAATAAAACACGAGGGGTATGCTTTCTTCAAGTCTTTAGAAAGAAATTTGTTTACTGATGCTTGGATAATGGTTTGAACTTTGCTGCATATATGCTAAAATGTTTGAACAAAGATTTAAAGCATTATTTTAATATTTTAAGTGCATAATAATTAATAAACACACAAATATGTTGAAACCTAATGAATGCTACTCTGTTTGTTTTATTTTCACTTAAACATATATTTTAGGAGTTATTACATGTTTCGCCCGATTCTACATAAGGATATTTTTAATAATTATAACATAGTATATCATCAAAGCACTACATATCAAATGACACATCAAATAAATACTGGCACGGTGAGTATTAGATTTTTGTACAAGGAAAATAGTTTTTAAAAAATATTACGAATATATCTAGGTATTTTGTAAACT
>JAANSP010002164.1:0-13420 GCA_036850745.1 Homidia socia | reverse complement strand
ACAACTTAGAGCGACATTATTCATTGTTGTTGCTAGAAGGCTAGATAAGCAGCCCGAGATTATTTGGGCAATAATAATAACAAGCATAAAAAGATAGAGTACAGTGGAGGAGGAGGAGGAATGTAATGTAATCATAATGGGGTGCTGCTCGCTGCTACCATATCACCACCATCACCTTCCTGGCGCTTCTATAAAAGCCAAGTCATAGCCGATAGTCATCCTGCATATTACATGCTTGTAAAAATGTACATTATTATTATTATTTATGCAACACAGGATTTACTTGTTTTTTTCCTTTTGAGATAGAAACGCTATAAATGAACTGCGTTTTATAACAATAATCAACGTCACCGGCACCGGGTTGGAATCACTAGTCATCAACAAAAATAGAATTGCATCATCTTCATGCAAATTTTTAGTCGTTTTTTCTTTGGTTCATGTTGAGCAAATGACCTTTAGAAAACTACACTAAAGTAATAATCACAAGAAGGACTTGAAAATTATTGCAATAATGTTTCGAGAGACTACAAAAAATTATTATAAATTCAATTTTGTCTTAAATTTTCTAAATAAACGAATGAGAGCAGGTACATTTATTCAAATTGAAATCAATGATGAAACAAAATTTACAAAAAACGTGTAAAGAAATCTGTTGAAATTTCTGTGTACATACATACACATAGTTGTATAATATTTAAAGCTTATTTTATACATTAATGATTTTGAAACATTTTCAAATGTGTTGTCACAATCATTTTAGACGTAAAAATAACATTTGTGAAGAATACGATATTTTATANTGTGTTGTCACAATCATTTTAGACGTAAAAATAACATTTGTGAAGAATACGATATTTTATATATAGGATTTCGATGAACTTAATAACTTTGCTTAGATTTTCTTACAATTTAATATACACAACTTTTAAAAATCCCTCTCCAAATTTATGTGACCTGTGATCTGATCCCGATTATATAGTTTCCTTTTGGTTATAAGATTTAGATTTGCATGAATTTTTGAAATATTATCTTTAAAAATTGATAAACGCGAGCAGTAAATTTTTATGTACACATTTGAAATGATTATTTAAAATTTCTGAAAAAATCGATAAAATTTCTTGAAAAACACTTTTTGAAATCATTTGAAAACGTTCGGATTAATTAGAAATTAGAGTTTTTACATCTTACGAAAATAAAAATATAATAACAAACCGTGTGCACTTATTGTTTCCCACCACCACAAACGGATGTTGATGTTTATACAAACCAGAGCGGTAGTGGTATATAAGAAGAAACCTTCAGAATCCCATCCAAACCTTTTTAAGAAACGAGGGCGTGATTTCCTTTCTTGGCAGCAATTGGTAGTTTATCGCCTTGAAGGAATGGATTGATTTCCTACGAAAGTAATATACGCACACATAAAAANAACCTTCAGAATCCCATCCAAACCTTTTTAAGAAACGAGGGCGTGATTTCCTTTCTTGGCAGCAATTGGTAGTTTATCGCCTTGAAGGAATGGATTGATTTCCTACGAAAGTAATATACACACACATAAAAACAAATGGTTTTTAAAAAGGAGAACTTTAACGGGTCGGAATTGCAAGTAATTGCATGATAAAGTATGAATTACGCCGACTGTCAATCATATTCATAAAGTAATCAGAATTATCATAATTGTTCAAACGAACCGGTCTAGCTCCAGCTTCGTTTACAGCAGCGGCAGCTTCCTTGGCCATGGTATTAAGCCGACTCAGACGATCCTCATGCGACTACTCACGTCACGTCAAAGAAGGGTGAACGAACAAAAATAAACATCAAGTTATTATTATTATTATGGTTTTACTACCATAAATCTTAAATTGCCATTTCGCTAAGCCCCCAAAAAAAGTTAATATCCACACAAGCAACAATGTTTGAACTCCACATTGTCAAAATTGTGTGGTGGAGGAGCCATTCTAGCATATATATACCTACTTTGTTGCGTGTCTTCATGAAGACGAAAAAAAAACTTCACACACGTTATTTGTTTTCTTCCTCTTGTTTCTCGTCAATTATATACTAATAGTACAGTTATCTAAATATTCTAAAATTGTAGAAAATATGCGGATGAGTCATCCTCCAACTATTTATTTGATTTGAAATACCTAACGTGACGGGGAATTCTATAATGTAGCTATCAATCAACTTGATCCTGGTGTATTACCATTGGTCAGAATTCTGCTCACGAGAGAGATTTGAGAAGACTTTCAAATTGTCTCAGTCTCGACAGTAGACGGTAGTAACGGAAAATAATTGAGTGAGTATAACAAACAATAACAATGATGATGATGATGGGATGATGGTATGAAAACCGGATAGTAAGATTAAAAGAATGCAAAGGTACCTTGTTAACTTTACAAGTAATAAAAAGTAAAGTCAATCATCATTTAAAAAGGAGAAGCATAAACCTCATCTTCTTCTGCTTCTTTTTCCCTTCCGTAAATCCTCTATCCTGACTTTTTCTACTAGGTAATATATTTTTTGGCCACTACCTACTACTAAATAAAAAATGTTTAGTAATAATCCTTATGAACCGAAGAAGAATTTCTTCAACTTGACGACGAATCCGTCTGATGAGGAAAATGTGAGCCGTGGTGAGGTTGTTTAATTTCATTTCAAGGCACAAGTTCCACGAATTATGGGAAAGGTACCTTGATTTTTTTCACCCTGTGGATTCACCTTAATTCGTAAAATGCACAAGAAACATGAATCCCCGTGTGCATTGATATCTGAAAGCGCATACCTGCAGTGTGGACATCATATTTGTAATGTGATCATTAGTAAATGAGTTCATAAATTTGGAGCAAGACAAAAAACTTTTTTCTTAAAGAACAGTAATAATTGTGTGTAACGTGCCGTGCATGTACCTCTTATCGTGTAATACAATAATTACCCATGGCCTTATGTCTTGTGTCTAATAATCTTTTGTTCTCTTGTAAGGCACATTCCTTCTAATCAGAAATGAAGAAATGTAATGTTACCCTTCTATCACTACTCCTAGCTGAATTTCCTAGAAATATTTTCATTTTTTACTAGATCACAGACACTTCTTTTTAACAAAATATTATCATTAACATTATACTTGCTTACCTTCTTATTGTAAAACTTTTTGGCGACAAGACTTTTGTGCTGACCCTCGACCTTCAAAGAATGTGAAAGGAATAACAACGTGAGTGTGTACCTCTAAATGCTAATGTGAACGCCTACTGGATTCCAGACATTTTTTAGTAATGAAGTGTAGTCACTTCGACTTTACCTGTAAATCAGACAGGAGTTGCTGTCCAGAGAATTCCAATTCCTCGTCCGCATCATTCAGCATTGGACAATCAAACATGTGTTCCGTGTCGCACTATAAACATATAGATTTTTTTAAATCTTGTAAAATCAAGTAATTTTTTCAAGTAGGTTTTCAAAAAGACATTTTACCATGCAGTCTTGGGAGGCTTGATATGCGCGACTAAATGCTGCTGTATTTTCGAAAGAATGCGATTCAATGCAACCATCTTCGGCTGTGTAGTCGACCTTAAAGAGATGAAAAAACAAAGAGTTTTACTCATTAAGCTAACGTTGGGGCTTAGGTATACACATACAAGTAAATAAACACAGAAGAATTAAGAATTTTCGAATATATTTCGTCACTTTTGACACCAAAATACAATATTATTCTGCAATCCCTCTATTTTTCCGACTATTAAGTGGCGAAAGCGCTGAGCTACATATTTGTTCGAGACGAGATACCTATCTAGCAGCTCGACCGTACCACGAATTATCGGGGCAATATATTCGTCTTGCATAGTATACCAAGCACGAATCAACCAGCTATCGCTACTTTTCCACTTAACTGCCTTGCACAGTTAAGCTTTTTTTGTCGTCAATTTATTTATATTTCCCCTAATGATCTAAAGTGTTCTTCGTAAGGGTTTCTTATAGTTCTATCCATTGTAAATAGGTAGTCGTAAATTTTTAAAAAAGAGAACAATATGTTCAATGTAGTAATAGGTATCATGTCATCTTCAGGCACTATATATGCTTACCGGGCAAGGGTTCGGAGGATTGCAGTATGCTGGAAGCACGGCATCAGTTTTTACTTCAGAAGGAACTTTCTGTCCTTTCACCTTTAAGGATGATTCTCCAGTTCCACCTATAATTTACAAAAATAGATTAGCATCTGCATTAAATCCCTAAGTACAAAATAAATGTCACACAAATATTTTCCAAATATTTATAAACAAAAAATAATCTGCAGTTCTACCTGACATAACCTTATGCCCGAAAAGGCTACTATGCTGAAGGTACTCTTGATCCCGATTGGAGACATGACCGCCAGAACCTAGCAGCATGTCATAATCTCCAGCATCCATGAATTCAGCATCTTTAGTGGACCGTCCAGGCAAAAATAGTCCAGGAATAGGCCCAAGTTCGTCTATTCTGTACCATTAACAATTTATATTTAAGAATGTTTTAAATGGCAAACAGCATTGATCTTCTCAGTTTTTAAGTTTAGAAAAACACTCACTTATTTCCTCCAAAATCTAGAAAAGTCCCATCTGTATCCATATCCCTGTTGATACGTTCCATTACGTCCTGAAGGATTGATGACCCCTTGGAATATCCTTGGGACACTGGCTGAAAAAATAGAGTTCAAACAATGTAGTTTGCTTAAATTTACTCAGAATAAAAAGGCTTTAGGCTGCACAATAAAAATGTTTTAAGGAAAACAATAAATAATTCGACCAAAAATTATCACAAAAATACCTCATGTAGTGGGGCATATCCGTAAGCAAGAGTAACAAAACCAATCAAAAAAAGACCGACTCCCTCCATTTTGCTAACTGCTTCAAAAGCAATAACCACAAGCTAGAACTTTAATCGACCTCAGGCAAGTCAAATTTATTTTATAATATTTCCAGACAGGTCAGTCAGTTGTGTGCTAGCTGAAACTGTGCAAAGTGAAAGAAACCTGTTCCTTCATCCACCACTATTGATTTCTCACAGTTCCAGATTGCGTAGGAAGACTTGGTAAAACCTTTCTGTAGGTTAATGTTGCAGATCAATACTGCTTTCTCTCTTTCTCCCATCATTCCATAATCCCTATTCATATTGCCACAAATGCAAGGCTATTAAGCGTTCTCGGCAAATGCCGTTTATTTTCGGGAGGAGAGTAACGGTGAAAAACTAAACGGCTGTTGGAAAAATGACATCTGGTAAATAAGAAAAACGTCAGCGGATTGTAGTGAAAGTTATCTCAGCCATCGTTGCGGGGAGTTCCGAAAGGAGGCAGGCCGCTCAGGCTCGTGCAAGCACGTAGGTATAATGTCATAAAAATATCATTTCCGTTTAACATACTTCACATTACAATTATGATAAATGAATGATGTTTGCAGCAGTGGTTTTTCAAGTGAAAGCCTGCGTATTAAATTTACTTTGATAATGTATTCAATTAGGTTGGTCGCTGGACACGCACAAAACTGGTTGCGCTTCTTTATTGAGAACAAGGACGACTACTCGAAATTGTCGCACAAGGTTTTCTAGAAAACTTCTCTCCACATCCACAAGTGGATAGCAAAATATTTTGTCAACGTGAGATCAGCATTATTTTCACTGTTGTGGGAACACGGCTTTTGCTTTTGACAAAGTGTATCTATCCGATTTAAAAGATTACAGGAGGATTTGACGTCGGAAGGAAAACATTTTCTTTCAGAATCCTGTCCTTAACTCATTTCCTTTCTGTCATCCTTTTACGTATTATTACCTTAGACTTTCTCTCAATACCGTATAAAGTACAAGTCCTACAATTTCCTCTGGGTTTTTATACTGAATGCGTAGTATATTCACAATTATCGATATTTTGGAATTTTGATAAAATTAGGAGAGATTTCAGAAAATGGTTCATGCCAACCAAACTAACATTTAAAACATCTCTTTGAGAACTTGTGGAAATTTCTAATTGCTTTCCCATTTATGGTTTTCATGGATTAGGAGATTATTTTGGCGCTATCGGATCTGTAAGTAAAAGGAGCCAGTTGTACATGCAAATGTACACCCGTCCTTGCAACCTCATTTTGTAGTTTTTGTAAATGTATAAACTGTCATGTCATATTTAGCGGATGTAGAAAATCATTTTATTTCGCCAAGACCTACTTTTTTCTCTTTCCTTTAGCTTGAGCTTTTTCCATACGAGTAGAAATGGAAACGACTTTTCTTTTTCTTGAATTATTTCCCGTACGCGGAGAAATGTACAAACAAGTTTCTACAATTTTCCTTCTTCACGAAAAACATTATTTTGCTCACATATCATTATACATACAAATTTTCATAAATACAAGCATACCTCCACATATTATACAGATGTAAGCTTTTGCATTATAAATGATACTGTGAGTTTTGCACCAATGTAAAATGAATGTAAGACATGAAGAAAACCACGTAATAGAGTTCCGCTATATGATCCCAAGTTATACATATAAATACTTAAAATTGAGCATAATGTGGTAAAACGACTTGTAGTGATTCGTGGAAGAAATGAGTGTAAGGGAGTTATGTGGTGGGTGTGGGTTAGAAAGAGAATATATATTTCATAAAATATTTTCGTATGTGCTCTCTTTCCCCGAACTGCAAGAAGATGGATCAAAAGAAAGGCAGTAACAATAAGAAAGTTTTTATGTAATAGGTGCAGTAAACGTTTATGTCTTTGTTGTTTGTAGGAGTAGGTATATTACTTGTGCACCTTGATAGATATATACTTAGTTAGCATGTTCCTGAACGGCAAGGCTTACACACTACCGCCACCACCACCAAAGTCGCCCTCAATACTAATATCATGTGTATTGTACCATTTTTGGAATAAAAGGGCTCCACGTGGGCGACCAGAAAATCAATACATGTTGTGTGGGAGGAAAGCTCTTTTTTTCTACAGGCCAGGTTTGGGCCCGACATTGAAAAAAGGAGAAAAATATCTTTGAACGGTTTCACTCACACTACGTTTGAGCCATTTACGTATCTCTCGGTTTTTGTATTATTTCGTATGAGGACCAGAAGTAGGAGAGTAATGGGTTGTGCGACATTTTTTCTTTCGCTATCTTTTTACATAGCAAAAGTTCTACAATTTTAAGTGTAAAGATCGAAATGCCATTGCCATATTTGCTATCTGTACTTGAATTTGCGTCCAAACCGAACAAAATCTGAAAATTGGCGTGCAAGCGACTAAAACTACAGGAGCTCTACAGTAAAATGTTCAAAAAATATTTTGCAGTACAAATTATGTGTAGGAATTTTTCCACGAAGACTAAAATTGCAGAGGACGCTACATCCTACAATATATCGTTAATGCAATGAAAGGTTACTGACTTCCATCATGTTTATTCTGTTCCGCGTAGGCATTTTTTGATAAGTCCATTTACTACATGTCTGCGACTGCAATGTTTATGGTAAAACAAATTACCACCCGAAACGAGATACACTATTGACGACATGAACCAAAACTGGGAGTGAAAGATTACACCGTTTTTTTTCAAACAAAAGGTTCTAAGCACTGTAGTATTATTTACATTTATTTTCACAATTTCCTGTTCCATGTGCGTATGAATATTATTACGATGATCTCGGTTCTTTCACCTTTGTTTGAGAACTGTGTGGGCTGTTTCTAGAATTTCGTACACACACACGAAAATTTTATTTAAACGTATAACGAGTCATCATTCACATTTAAATTTCTAGATTCGACTTTCTTCACATTTTCTTGCAACATGAAAAGGTGTGTATAGCAAAATTATATACAAATTCATGCTTACTTTATGTTTTCACAAATAACACGAGGGCAAACAATACGTTACAAATTCAATACAATCTTCCATGAAATCATATAGTACAAATAAAAGGCATTTTGGACAAATATTTTGCTCCCTTTCTTCTTATTCTTTTTTTACGTTGCCCACATTCATAGTAAATTAGAAATTCCCGTGAAAGCTGCCTTTGCCATGTTAATTTTTGACAGAACGCGCAACTCTCATTGTCTAGTCTAGTTGATTGCATTTAAAAAGCTCATGCTTTTGTATCGTAATATACATAACTACTAAAAATGTATCAACAAAGAAGCATGTAATTTAATACATTTTCATTTTTTTAAATACCGACGTTAGGATGCAATTTGATTCAAAGACTTAAATCTGTTTGTTGGAAGTTGAACAAAAACGAACAAGTTTGTTCAATAAAATTTGCATGTTTCTGGATCATAACATTGTTTACAGGTTTTTGTAAAAGGAGAAAGGGCTTGTTTTCAAAATTATCCGTTTTATGCTGTATCCGAGAATTGTGGCTAAGACATAACTTATACCGAAAACAGCAAGGTTTTTGCACTTTGCATCGTTCTCATAAAGCCTTGGCCTTCAGTTAATTCGCTACAAAATGTTTTCCGGCTTCTGCTGAAGATTTCAGGTAGTTGAGAAATATTTGTGCTAATGTCTACAGCTTCAAATTGTATCAACTTTGTCATTGCACACGATTGTTGTTGTTTCTCACCAACTTTCATACAATGCTTTTGTAAACTGCCAGCAACATATAAACATTGTCTTTATTGTTTTCCAACAAATTTTGCTTTAATTAAAAAAGGAAATGACTTTGTTTTATGAACCGTAAATGTACATTGTATCCGTAGAATAATTAATGCGGCAGTATAATTTTGTTTTTAATCAAAATACAGGAAATTTTGTAATTTGTTATGCAAACTTGTCGCGTTTTAGTCAAAGTATGAAAAAGGATGGAATGGCAAACCACGACCACGCTTCGAAATTCTTTGGCAACAGCCTGTAGGGTATTGGTACATGGTTTCACGCACACACACACACACACGTAAAAACACACAGCAGCTTGAAAATTTTGTCATACTCCTGATTTATAACCTTTTCGTGCTCCTTTTTTACTTTGAGTAGAAAAAGCTGTCTCTTTTGATGAAATCAACATAGTTGTCAGAAAGGTAAACTGTTCGGTATGCTTTGATCTTTTCACTTTGACTTTTACTCACAGAAAAAGCTTTCCGCCAGCAGCAGCCAGAAGTTGAGTAAAGGGGTCATATTCAAAGCTAAATAGCATTTGATGACTTTAAAATGTTGAAAATATAATGAGCACATCTAAAATTCGAAAACACTTTTTGCAATTTCTTTGAAAAGTCCAATTTACTAGTATTGAAAACTGTTTGAGATGCTTCATGTAAATTTATTTTTGTTTGTCAGTTTGTACGCAGACACATTTTTTTTGAAACTATTGTGACTTTTTTAACTCTGTTTAGACTTCTTGACAGCTACTTGCATTTCAATTGAATCAATAAATTGCAAAAAAATATTACACATGCAATTTAAAACAATTTGTAAAATGAATTTTACTTTCGTTATTTCTCTACATTTCGGTTCTTGGGTATATTGCCGCATTCAGTTTTTGTTGTAATTTATCAGTTGCCAGCCACCCACGCACCATATTAAATATTTTTAGCTCCCTACAGCAAGAGAGTGTGGGAAATTCACTGGAAACAAATTAGTGGTTGCTCCATAATTGAAGTACATCGACCATAGGCATGCCATTTTGTGTTCTGGAGTTCTTGGCTGGGAACATCGAACATACATGCACATTAATGAATCTCCTAATAAGGTACTAATACTCTTGTCACAGATTCGAATGGTAGGAGACTACACACTAAAACATCATTGCAAATGACGTCTAGAGTAATAGTATTTATTTATTGATCCACGAATTCATTTGGAAAGATTGGTTATTATTCCTCGTAGTGGCTGAAATGAGGACAAAGGAGGATAATGACCCAACATTAAAACTTTGCTTGTTAAAACATGAAACAAAATAACAAGAAATTTCGCTGACAAATTAAATGAAATTAAATGCATTTTATCAGCCAAATTAAACAGACCACGGTAAATTCGTGGGAAACAAATCTCAGGAATTGCTAAAAAGTAGTAGTAGTAACATATACCTACATTGCATTTCCGCTTCTGAAGAAAGCACAGAGAAAGAGATACAAGCATTAAAGCTTGGTCTCTCATATTATACGTTTCCCGGAACAATATAAGATGCATAATGTTATATTCATTTTTTCATGGAATGTGGTTAGCCAACAAAATTTCGTGCTTGGATTTTGTAGATTGTTTCACACCAATAGTATATGCTTGTATTAATAACAGTATAGTTTTTGTTGAAGAAGGATGTTGATAAGAGAAATCGAAAAACAAGGAGTTTGCTGTTGATGATGATGATAATGAGCCGTAGTGGATACGAATGAGCACTGGTTCTGGGAATGACCAGAGATCGAGATCAGAGTATAAGTGAGATAATAGGTGAGTTAGGAAACGTGTCAGTAATGTTTTGTGTGTACAGTGCTCATAGAATAACTTTTGGAATCTCACGTGCCAGCAACTGTTGGCGGAATTTCGTAGGAGTGGTAATGTGAATCCTACAAAATCCAAATGGGATGGAGAGCAAGGGAGGATGATCTGTCACCAAGAAAGTGGGTGATAGAATGGATGGGTTCTAGGGAAAAGTGTCCAAAATTGGTACCAAGAAAAGAAGCAGTTTGAATATACACCGAACATTTATATGCTCTGGATACTCCATTAAAGTATCACGTTCAGACGAAATTCCGTTTTATTTGCTTGACGCAGAATTTGGCATTTTCCTATTTAGGTAATGTAATGTAGCTAAGTATTTCCATTAGGTACATATGTAATTCTTATGCTTCTAGTTATAAATGTTTCAAATTAAATCTTTGGCACTTTTTAAGCGCTACACAATATCATGTCATTAGGAAAGTTGGATGATTTCTAAGTAAACAGCGGTATAAATCATTTGCTTTAATTATTATGAAAATGGAAATAGATGAAAGCAAAATTATGAATCCTCAGTAGGACCGAAAATAAAATTTGCGAAAGTAAATGAACTTTTAAGAGAAAAAGTCATTCAAAGCTTTCAATTTAGCTTTTTTGGACACTGGGGCACTCTCGCAAATTTTTTTGTCATTCAAGCTGTTAGTAGAACAAGCACTTCACATCAGCAATGTCATTATTATTCCCAAGCACTACCACTTACTCTACTCGTGTACTGTGGTCGTCAACAAAAGTCGTTAGTGTTTTGTTTTTACTTTACTCTTCTTACATCAACCTCATCGTTCTTCCGACCATTCCCGTCATTCATTTTAGTGTTTCGTCTTTTTGGTTCTGTGTCTGTGCCTATAGCCCTAAGAGAAGTGCTCAGACTAAAAGCGGCATGCAGGAGGACTATTCGCATATCCCAAGTGAAAAATCTCTTAATGTTCATAACGTTATTCGGGACGATAATTCAGAAAGAAAAAGCAACAGTATCAAAGTAAGGTTTTGGGAAAGAAAGGAAATCCCTTGAGTTTACTTCACTGACGTAAATGAAAAGATGCTATAACTTGTTAAGTAAAATATAGCAATGGATTGAAGCATCGCAACACATGCTCAAATACCCATGAATGACTCTTTTGCACGATATCACACGGATGAATCCATCTAAAATATGATATAGCATGGAATCCTATAAATAGCTGTGGAAAATGTGATACAGTTTTTGTATATAATAAACCCACAGGTCGTAACTCTCATGTACTTCTGTGATATAGAAAAAAGTTTTTCGTGCTGGATTGACATAAATTGAGCAGAAAATTGTCATATTTTTCAACCATACTTTTACCATGCCCATATTAATGCTCTCATTTAATTTCCACCCAAAAAAACTTTGCTTCTTCTCTATACTTTCTTTTACCAGTTTTAATACAAAAAATAAAATCGCTAGGATTTCCTAGCACTTTTATGAATAAATTTACAAAAGAAAAGTTATTACTAAAACAGTCTGTGTCTAAAAAAAGCACAAGGTGTAAATTTGTGGCGAAAAATGACTAATTTTAGAAACCTGCAAGATTTTATACTATTTTATTAGTTCTAAAAATACCAAAGTCCGGAAAATAATGGCAATAAAAAAATGGTCTGAAACCGTACGTTTTTTTGTTAAATTAATAGCATTGAGTATAGCATGCAAGGTGAACTGTTGCGAACTATTGCGAACTATCGCGTTCCGTTTTTTTATTATAGAAAAAGAGGAAATGGTTCACAACAACACTCCATCATTTTCTTTTTTCTTCATCTAACACAAAATACTAGTTTGGCTTGATAAGATCTAAAATATACGTAAGAGAAAAGGAGTTTATGGCAGTATGGAAGGAAAAAATGAGAAAAGTAAAAAAGAAAAGAAAACTCGTTGCCGTGTGGAGTAGTAGTGCTACTACTAAACGAAGCACAAACTAACAAGTAGGAGGAGAAAATGAATTTCTATGTTTTTTTCTTTCTATACAGCTAGGTTGGATGGAGTTGGAATACCATAAGGGATCCCCATTAGTACTCGATCCGTGCCTTTATTCCCTTGATCCTTCTACTCGCTAACTATCAAAATGAATTTCTATTTTTGTTCCATACCCCCACCGATTCTATTTTTGTGACATGTAGGTAGGTATACAAGCGATAGCGAGCTCGAATGTGTACGCACACATGAAAAGATAACCATACGGTTGAGTAAAAGGAAATCATTCATTTATATTGTTAGTATTCCAAAAATGTTTGCTCACAAAGAAGAAAAAAATAGAAAGACGTAAGTGGAGCGTGTAAGGGTAGCACAAGAGAAGCAGCAGATTTACCAAGTGCTTCTTCTTCTTCTCTTCTTTGCTTGTTATTTTTTTCTAAAGAGACGAACGACAATCTTTTTTCTTGAGTGTGTCGGTAGCACACACAGTCAACATTGAATGGCGCAACTTGCCTCCTACTACTTGACGACTGGAGGAGATATGAAACATATGGTTAAGTTTGACTTTCCAAGATCTAAAAATAGAATGGAAATGTTGTGGGCTGTTTATATGATCAAGTGGATGATGAGTGACTATATGGGGTAGATATTACAAAAGATTAAATATGTTGATGATATCCGAACTCCAGTAGACCATACGTGCCTATTTGCAAAATGCCATATTGCAAGAATAAAAAACTGTTGTTGTTAGTATGCTCCCTGCTGTTAGTGCTAGTGCTGCTGCTGCCAGTTTGAATACAAAGTTATTATTATGATGATGATGGAGAAATTAATGATGGGTTTATTATTGTTCCTCGTCACTTTATTTGTGTCATGTAAGTACTTGTAAAAAGTGAAGGGACTGCACATGTTCTACTAAAGCTACAAATCAGTTATGATTAGTTTCTGGCAGCTGTATGATTTCACAGCGAGATTTTGCATATATGAATTTCGGTATACTTTTGTTCAAATATTTGTAAGTAAAATTCTGAAAATCTGATTGTAGGGTTATGTGAACAGTATTTAATAA
>JAANSP010002163.1:0-13423 GCA_036850745.1 Homidia socia | reverse complement strand
TTATTCTTTGCACATTTTTCAGGCATCATTTCAACGATTAGATAATCCCAAAATTTACCTCTGCCAAAGTTTTATTTCCCGCAGTTATTGATAATTTAAGAGACTCTAACAAGTCGCACAAATATAAACCAAAGGAAAAGAAGACGAAAGAAAAAGATTGCATAGTTGCCCGATCATATGCATAAACGAAATGCACAATAATTTGAACGTATGAACTTAGCGGAGATAGCAATTTTTCTCCAGAAGTAGCCGAGCTTTCTTCAGGCTTTTGAGAGCTGAAAAAAGGCAACTGTATGATTGCGTTTGCCACGGTACGCTGTTGTTCAGATACCTCTTGAATACCAATTAGGGTTCCACAGCCCCAAAAGAATGTTATTAAAAATACATCGATCCCATACCTCTATTTTAGATTGAACAGCTAACAGTAATTTTAATGAACTAATAAATAATATCTGGTATAATAATTAGTATGCTTAAAATTAAATGAACAAACCTTCCATTTCCGATTATTATTTGGGGTGATAGTGTACTTTTCCTGAAGTACTTCTAGCAGACGATTTTTTGAGAACTGAAAAAAGGCAGTTGTATGATTGAGTTTGCCACGGTACGCTGTTGTTCAGATACTTCTTGAATACCAATCAGGGTTCCACAGCCCCAAAAGAATGTTATTAAAAATACATCGATCCCATATCTCTATTTTATTGATTGAACAATAATTTTAATGAACTAATAATAAGTATTTAGTATAATAATTAGTATGCTTAAAATTAAATGAACAAACCTTCCATTTCCGATTATTATTTGGGGTGATAGTGTACTTTTCCTGAAGTAATTCTAGCAGACGATTCACTTTGTTGAATTTGCAGAAGACTGAATATGAAATGATAGATGCCCAAGTAATTTCACATAAGCATTCTGTAATGCGTAAAAACCGAAAAGGGTCGGAAGTACTGGTGGAACTTTTGTGCAATATTATATTTGCCTGAGAGAAGAGTACATGACAAGCGTAAAGGAAATAGTGTATAACGCATAATATTTTTTGAATTCCAGAGTGTTCAATTTTATAGCGCTGTTCTTTTGTGGAATATGTGATTCGGAAAGGCACGAGCAGACTATAATATGCTATATTAAAATATTCCTCTAGCCAAAAGAAAGTTCCGTGATTTATTATAGAAAAATAGAAGAAACTTTTGGAATCTGGTACTGTGTGAAAAATAATTTGATTGTTTCCCTTGTCAGGCTTTCCCATGATGCACAGATCGATTTATGGTAACAACAATTATTTGTAATTGAAAGCAGTATGTTCATATTTTATGAAAACTCTGACACTGACAGACTCCTGCTGGTTTCAACTTTCTCTATGTCTTTGATTCAGCCGTTTTATAACGAGTCCAGTTTAGACCGTTGTTGTGACGGGGTGGAAACAACTCCAATTGGATTGCACACTACTCAAGTATGCGAAAGGAAAAATTTCCTACTCAACAAACTAATTGAATTGAATGCTACTGAATGTGCTTTAAAATGAAAAGATAAATAAATGTTTGAGTTAATTTGTTCGCATGTCAAATCTAATTAATTAGATTATTTTTTACATTTCCAAGTTATTTGTAAATGCATTGAAAGAATTGACAACTGTTTGCGTCGGGGGTGTATGCATTGTAACGCGGAAAATGAAAAATTGGATGAAGGAAGACACATTGCTTTAAAAAGGATTCACTTTGTAATGAACCGCTTTTATTATTGATAAAAATATTTGTCAACTTCACAGTAAATTCAAAAACATTTTGCTTTCACTTTATCACTATTAAAATTCACCGAATGAAAATATATGTACTGTTTCTAATACGAATATATTTTATTGTATACCGTATGTATGTATGTTCATATGAATACAAAACTACTTTACAACTAAATGCATTGAAAAATATAATGTATCAACTATACTAACAAACGTATTAATGACGACGGAAAGAATTATTACTCACATCACATTGATCATGTCATCTTGATACCACTGGAATGTCTCTACTACACCATTTTGGCTTTGCCAGCCAACGTTTCAAAAGTTTCTACTCACATTCATTCACACTAAATCTTCAAAAGCAGTTATTCGTCCGTTGTGGCAATAATAACTTTTAGTTGGTAATGCAATATCCTCTTGACCCACTGTGAGACCAATCTAAGCGAATAAAGCAATGAATAATTTTTAAATATTAATCATTCTTTATCATAAAGTTTGTCGGGACTTTTAAAGATTCGGTCATATTTTTTAGCATTTCTTACCTCTAGTGTAGAAGTAAACTCTGAAAACCGGTGAGCTAATTCACTATTTGACTTCAAAAGTTGATCCAAGCTGTTAGCATAAAAACAGAATTCTTGTTGGTTGATGTAAATAAAAACTATGATCTTGAGTGAGATTATACTGTATAAACTTTTGCTTACCTTTCCTCGTCCCATAAACAATTTGACAAAATCTTTTCGCAAACAATTTGACTCACACTTCCGTCAAATAAAGGTACTCCAAAATGGCAATCCAACAACGTCCAATCATCGAACCAGCTTTTGTCACTTTTTTCACGGCTTTGTTGTGTACCCGCACTCCGTCCACTTGAAATGACTGAATCTGTTTTTGATTCTTTTATGCTAAGATCAAGTCGGAGGGACTCTATCTTTTGTTGCCTTGAGTCAAAGCCGGTTGGTTTGGGTTTATTTGGTTGATCTGATGGTGCATTTCCTAATTCTAGCTCTAGTTCCTCTTGGTACAATTTGGCACACTGGTCACTCTTAAAACCATTCTCAGGTTCTATATTTGTCGTGCTTGTGTTTTGAATCACATGAAACTCCTCTTCCTCCTCATCGTCGCTGTTTGATTCTTCAGGCAAGCTAGACAATTTTACTTGATGCTGACTATCAGGTACTGCCAAAACAGGATCACTCAATACACAAAGATAATTATCAGCCGTGCTTCTACTGGAAATGGAAGAAGAGCCACGAACATTCATCATTGTGATGTATCCGCAATTCTTCTCTAAATCCAGCACACGCGAAAGTTTTATAATGGCTGGATGTTTAGCCCACTTTTTGTAGGATTGCATAATTGGCGAAATAGAACTGGAATTGTCAGTCTTTCCATGTACTCCATCGCTGAATAGGAAATGGGACAATGACTACTGATGATTCTCCTTCTATTCCATATGCCTGAAATGAAAATAGCAGTTGCATGAGGATGAGGTGGTCAGATTTGTTTTTTAAACTACTTTTATATTCGTTACTACTCACCTGAATAAAAACAGCAGAATGTGGCAAAGCGTCATTGAGAGTAAATAAAGCACTAGATGCTGGCATCACACTTGGATCATGACCCCAAGATGTCACCAGATACTTTTCACTGTGTTCCAGCTCGACCGGCAGCTCATACAGCACGGACCCTACGCCACAAATAGCAAAGTTAGTTGTCGTATTTTTCATTATATCACTAGCCATGTTAATTTGTATTTTTCATGTCTTGTAGAATCGAAATAAAATCTACGTTGTGAACCTTTTGGCATAAGCAGTGATGTAGGACCACTATTCGTCACAGAGTAAAGAAATAGCTTAAACCATACTGAATTAACTTGTGGAATAATTGGGCCAAAATGCGGAAGCGTGTCACAGCAGATCGGCGTCACCTCGTAGCTCAGAGGAGCCATTGAAACCATAAACCTAAAAGAAAATAACATGTGCTCAATCAAAATAAGATTTACTTTAAGGCTCTTGATGATGAATGATTCTGATGAATTATACTGTTTAGTGTTTACTAACTGATAATTTTTGTTGAGTAGTCGTGAACAGGTTGTTTTATCCAGGTTAAGTAAACTTTCGCAACGTAGCAAATCCACGCCCATTGATCCCATGTCTGGATTATTCCTCAAGAAAAGGATGGTCTTTCTTAGCGTCATTGCATGTTCAAAATATCTTTGCGCTTCCCCTTCTCCCTCTGCACATGACACGTTTTCTAATTCTGACAAAAAGCTGTCTAGGGACTCGTCTGTCATTTTCCCAACTTCAAACATTGTGACAGCGTGATTTTTCAAACCAGGGCTAAGATTACCCATCATTAAAAACGCAGTTAATGTGGAATCATAAAGGAATGCGATGCGCTTATTCGGGTTGCAGAAACTATTTGAATGCGGGAGAGAAAACACTGATGTGGTTTCAGACGAACCCGTTGTCCCTGTTGGTGTACTATTTGATTGCATTACAGTGAGGATGTCACTATCTCCAGTAACAGCGGATTTCAGTTCTTTATCTAACAACGATTCGTCTGGTACGATATAGTTAGACCTGTTGGAATCAAATTTATAGGAATCAAGTGTTATAGCTTGGAATAAAATTTTTCAAGTCCATGTTTGACCGAGATATTACTTGTTTTTGGCATTCATTTGGCTCTGGAACTTTTTCCAACTTGGATCCATTGTAGCGTAGTCAAAATCTAAATTTTTCTTATACGCAAACCCCAAGCGGCAGTACAAAGACACGGCGTGTTTCACTAACTGGGAGTCTATGTCAAGCACATCTGCTAGCTACAATGCAAATAAAAACATGTATAATGACTCGCTCACTTTATAAATATGAAAAGAACATTGAGTTGACAATCTAATTATGTATTGTTTTCAAGGACTTACCTCTCCAACAGAAGTGTGTTCATCAATGGAAACAAAAATTTTGTACAACAGCGTTTCAAAATAATCACCCAAAACTCTGTTCATCACAAATCCCTCAAGAGGTGGAACAACGATATAGTCATCGTTTTTTATAGGAACATCCACGTAAATCAGTCCTTTCTTGTACAGTGAATGTACCTTTAAAATTTTACAGCCAATATTTAAGGAAAAAATACAAAGTTAATCCAAAATAAAAAAGTTAAAGACGAGATCACGTAAAAGAAAAATGAAAAAAATGTAGAAACTTACGCAGTCATAATCGACTGTGCCGGCAAATTGACCTCCATGATCAATTAAATGGTCTACGATTTTTCGCTCTGTTGGTTTTGTAGCAGTAATATCCTCTTCTGTTATATAACCATGCTGGATTAGAAACCAAGGCTCAATAGAAACTGTAGCAGGTTTTGTTGGCAGCAATTCCCGAGGAGGTTTTCTTCTAAACAATTTTCTACTGGAACGGTGTTGATTCATAAGATCAATATACTGATTTCTGCCAATTCCAAGAAGTCGTAAACCTAAAAGTTTAACACATTTCACCAGCAGCATCATCAGTAAATTTTTTATAGAAACCTGCCTGGAAAGTTCATGGTACTATTTATAAATTAACTCACAGTCGGCTGCCGTAAAATTTGGTAAAGAATCATAGCTCTTCTCCTGTTCCATAATCTTTTCTATTATGGATATGTAATATTGAAAAGGCGTTATCCTAAGGCCTTTTACAATCCGATCCGAAAGGTGATATGGATAAAGCATAAGTTTATTTTTACTGTACGTAACCACATCCTCATAATACTTTGGCTCATCCTTCATAATAGTTTTCACTAAATTAAATTTATACATACATATATCATATTATCCTGAAAAATGTTTGCTTTGTGAATGAATTATAAACAAGAACACTTGGACATACCCAAATTATCAGAATATCTTAATTGATTCCGTACACTGTAAATAACAACTGCCTTTTCATAGCCTTTCTGTGAATTTCCAAGTATCTGCATAAAAATTAATTTTACATTATTGAACCACTATAACAATATGTAATAATCATTTTGGCACGATTTACTGCGTGCGGGTGACCAATGGTATAGATATCTTACCTCCTTAACCTTATTAGGAAGATTCCCCCAAGGAACCTTTTTGGTAATGTACTGTTCCACTTCTGGATTTGAGTCCATTTTGCAAACATTTAATGCTATATTGACATTTACAAAATACTGTAGTGTATTTCTGTGTCTGCTTTTTGATTGTCACAGCCACAGTTCTTACCAGTCATTAAACTGGGCTCTGATGAACTTACAAAAATCTAATAAAACACTTAAATGCACATTGATTTCCGTCCAATCAGTCAGTCTTTTAATCTCAACAATACAAACAGGACATATTGATCATCAAATAGAAATTTATTTTGTATGCCAATATCTTGCAGTCTTTGGGTGTATTAAAATTTTTAAAAATATTGTTTGTACGAAAAAACACATTTTTTTGCTGTGTATTAAAATGTTCCGAATTTCACCTTTCACTTTTTAACTGTTGTACCAGTACCAGATAAGGTAACCACTACATCGACCATTCGAACGTGTAGAAATAAACTTTCTATAATTAAATTCCTTCCTCCACACACAGAATCACACAGGATAATGGTAAGGTAATCACCACCTACGCCTAACAAATAAGATGCAAATTACTTGACAAAACATAATCCACAAATCCTGTACTCACAAAAAAACACACTTGTTTTTACCTTCATCGTTTAGGAATTAGGAATGCAGCAAAGTAAACGGGTATATATTATGTGGGGTGATAAATGATGAGTGCAAAACCATATGACAAATCTCTAAGCCCGTCCGTCATCATCATGCAAGTCTGTCTTTCGGTCTCACACACTAACACTACTAGATGTATATGCACTATGCACTATGCACATTGCATACCAAACACATATTCGCTCGCACTTTGAGTACAAAACATATCTTGCAGGAGATTATTATGAACCCAAATTTTTACAATTTCATACATCATCTCGTAGTATCTGTATCTCGCCATATTTTAGGCAATTAAATTGTGGGGAGCTTTTGTAATCATTTCATTACACAAATAGCTAGCTCAATTTAAACCCAAATTTTTACAATTTCATACATCATCTCGTAGTATCTGTATCTCGCCATATTTTAGGCAATTAAATTGTGGGGAGCTTTTGTAATCATTTCATTACACAAATAGCTGGCTCAATTTATAACGATCCCTGCCTTACACATAATATAGCTCTCAGAAGAACAGAATGCTTGCATTCAATAGTTGCATTGCGATGTACTACTTATACCACTACTACTTCTACTGATTGACTTTACTTACCACTTTATGTGTACGAAGACTATATGATATTTATGAAGTTTTTATGTACATCGTTTTTTATCTTCATTATCACACTGACTTACTTGCCATGAGTTAATATTTGTGTAACATGCTAGATTACATTTTGTGTGAGCGAGCGATTCTCATCACCCAACTAATTTCGCTCATTGTCATCAATTTCAAATTAGAGAACCATGATGGCAAAAGCAATGTTGGGTGCTGTATAGGGGATCGCCTCTGCCATTTCAATAAAATCTTGCTGATGCTGATAAGATCGAATTGCACTATAAAAATGTTGCTTTTTGTTTTGCTTTACCTCAATATAGGCCATGTGTGATGATATTGATAAGGTTAGAACGTTTAAAGTACCTAGATGCAGTAGTATGCAATTTGCAGGAAAACATTTACATAGGTGCTTCATTACGTGAGAGTTTTCATGTGCCTAATTACTCGGTAATTGCACGGTTTGAAATCAAATGGATAATGTGAAATGTGAATGCTTTGGTATTGTCAGTTTGGCAGGCAAAATATCACATTGCATTCCACACAAGGTATTTATTATGTGTCAATGTCAAGAAATGTGTTACAACAGCTACCGTTTTTCATGGAATGCAACATTCTACAAAAGTCCTTATTTCCGCTTGGTAAAATTCGCTTTTTATCTTTATGGCCATATGCATGCATTCGCTCTCTCAGCTTGTATGATATAACCTCAGTACTTACTGGCTTTAGACTTGAATTACATTGCAATGTAACAAAGCTTAAGAAAACACGTTGTACAAAATGTTTATTTTAATATTATAAATGAATTAACATTTCAAATTACATCATGTCGTTATTGATTTATCTAGCGTTTATTCGTTTAAATCTAAGTGTTATAAAGAAAGAAGTATCTCTCCTTTAGCAAACAATCCATTACCACCACCATCATTTATCTAACAACAAACCTAACCCAATATTTGCTTTACTTCACGTGTTATTTGGTTTGTTTGCTACATATATGCCTAACGAGGGGGTTTACATAATGGAAGCTGTTTTCGTTTAAATCTAAACATAAAGTGTTATAAAGAAAGAAGTATCTCTCCTTTAGCAAACAATCCATTACCACCACCATCATTTATCTAACGACAAACCTAACCCAATATTTGCTTTACTTCACGTGTTATTTGGTTTGTTTGCTATATTATGCCTAACGAGGTGGTTTACATAATGGAAGCTGTAAATAAATACCTTGTTCTTTTTATTCTAAAACGTAATGCCTATTCTTCAAAAGAATTACCTATTTATATTCCACTGGAGAATATTTTCTAGTTCCATTTAAAAAAGCAATAATTCTTTCATTGCCTCAACTTATAACACTGGAAAAAAGAGATTCTTTCATTCATACGTGTTCATTTCATCATTAAATGAAATTTTTGTAGTTTTTTTGCCTTTTTCACTCCTCTAAACATGCGAGCAATATATTATACAACATTTTCATTTTTGTAATTTTCAGTAAATGGCTTTTATGGCATATGTGTACTTTTACGTTATGCTGGAACAAAGAGCAACAATGAAGTGCCGAGCTGTTGTGTAGGGTTTTTCGTCTTATAAATTTTCCAAAGTGCCGATTTTTCTCGTCAGACAGTCTACAATAGTAGTAGTCCAGTGGACTTGTTCCATTTTTTAGCTGTTTACAATGAGCTGTGTTCCCATGCTTTATTTATACCATTAGAAATCCATTTGGTGATTGGTGATGGTGGTGGCAACTACCTATTATTATTGCTTTAACATTATAACACATTTATAGTGTAAACAAGAGTTTCGTGCAGCATTTTCTCATGTATAGCTTTCTGCACGGTAGGTGATCACCAAAGTAGATTATATTGATGATAACAGTGGTCGGCGTTGGTAGTGGTGATGTGTGTCTCACTCGGCGCTGAACATTGGAAGTTGAACGCTATTCCATTAAAATATCTTACAACAACACCACCACCATCACCACCTCCATGTTACAAGTATCACAAAGTGGTGGTGCGGTGAGTCACCATTCCATTTCGATATTCTCCAATATATAATACCCAAAAATGATGGCATTCACTAAAAAGAGAGAATGAAAAAATAATCAGGTGAAAGCTCCTGCGACGAACAAAACTGCAGCCACTTGATCAGACGAGTATAAAACGGATAGTACCTCTCACTGGAAAAATAACGGTTTTCTACCCTGTTTCAGTTATAACTAGTAAATCTGCATTCTCAGCACTAGTTTACAGGGAAAAAAGTTGCCGTATCAGAAAAGCAAAAAGTATAACAACAAGACCAACAAAAGTAAGAGAGAAAAAAAGAAAAAAACTACGTTTTGTAAATGACAAGGCATGTACTTGTACGTATGTAGCATGTGGTCTAGCTTGTTTTATATATGAATATACATTATGTACGCTATATAACATTTCTTTACGTCCATCCATATATGTAACTGTCCCAGTAAAACAGCATGGCTCACCTTTGTTGTTACTTTCACGTACAAAAACACAAAATGGAATAATATACGTCCACTGCGGCAAGCGGTAAATTGTATCCGGTGTTTGGCGGAGCTTTATATCATGGACAGTTTTTCATTCCATTCCACCTCTCACTCACAAAAAACTACCAACAACACAAACCATGAGCTTGTTCTCTGCAACTGCATTACTTTTTTTAACTGAACAAATGTCTCTTCTCTCTCATCGTCGTCAGTTTCAGTTTTCACTCTTACTGCCTTCCATCAAAACCATGTACGTATTAAGTGTCATGTTTTCATTCATTTCGTTGTACGCCTTTTTCTAAGGTACTACACAAGAAGGTTGTTTTTAATAAGGTGGTATAGCTTATTTTTTCACCAGCTCCACTTTTTCATGGCATGATTTTTTGCAGCTCGATAGAACAATAAGTTTTAGCTTTTTTTCAAAACCATGTACGTATTAAGTGTCATGTTTTCATTCATTTCGTTGTACGCCTTTTTCTAAGGTACTACACAAGAAGGTTGTTTTTAATAAGGCGGTATAGCTCATTTTTTTCACCAGCTCCACTTTTTCATGGCATGATTTTTTGCAGCTCCGTGAAACAATAAGTTTTAGTTTTTTTCGTTTCGAGAGAAAAAAACATCAAAACAGTGTGAAAGTGAACACACTGTATTTTATCGAGTGACCCAGTGAAAGTCAAAAGTGGCTTGTACATNAAAGTCAAAAGTGGCTTGTACATTCATAATAGTAACGACGGCTTTCATAAACTGTGCTCTTTATCAAAAGAATTAGTTGCTAATCTGATCATGGCCTTATACCGTGCCATTTCCTCTGCGTCGTTTTCATTGTTTAATTATTTCTGCTTGGTGCATGGTGTCATTGAAGCAAGCTTCGAGTTCATCGGCTTTCTCCTCGGCATATAGTCAACTGGATCGTTGTGCTCTCAATACACATCTTTCAGATTTTACAGTTAAAGTATATTTTGAAATTTTCATAGAGTATTGTTTGTGGAGTGAGTTTCTAATGTGAGCTAAAAAATTGCTTTTCTTTCTGCTGAAAAAATGCCTTCTTTGTGGAGTTGGATAAGCTGTTTATGTAGACAAAAGCGTATTCTTGTTCTCCTCTGCACGTTTGGTAGCTCATTTTTGGCTTTCAACTACTCGCTGCTCTCATCATCGACAACAAATCCATCTTCAACAAACGCTTTCTCAACTAGCAAAATTGATGACGTTGACAATTTCAATGGTGATCTGTCGCATGGAAAACATCAAGAGCTTGACAACAACAATATCCAACAACATCACGGAGGCCACTCTTTAAAGCCTCCCATAAAAGTACATGTGCCTGCTTTATCATTATTTTCAAACAATGCGTCTGAAATTAACAGCATATCATTATCATCTCCACACAAGGAAGAGAAAACACCCAAAACTCAGTTTAAGAAGGCATCATCATCATTAATCTATTCTGTTTCGCAATCGCATCCCGCCCCACCACCCGTGTCCAAACACGCACAAAAATCATTCACGTTGCAACAAAGGAAAGTAGCTAATAATCAACTCGTTGTAATGATAGATGAGCATTCAAGAAAGCAAACCAATCAGAACAATATCAAAGAAAAAGAAAAGAACAGGGTGAACTTTCTACAAAGTGTAATTGGAGAAAAAGACTATAATAGTAATAGTAATAATAATAATATTCTGACGAGTAGCAATTTACAAGAAGCAGATAATAGGATTTCTATTGGTTTTCACTCGAGCAAGCATGTTAGAAGCAGCAGTAATGCACTCAGCAATGCTATTGATAATAATGATAATGTAAAGTCTGATGAAAAAATAAGGCAACCAACCGTGGCTTCATTCTCATCGTCATCGTCAACATACCCATCGGAAATTATAGACGCGAGTATTAGTGTAAGGAAAAGTAGTGGTAAAAAGACTATAAGTAGTAGAAGTAGTGATGGCAGTGTTGGTACTTTTATAACGGACTTTCCACAAATATTAGCCAACAGTATTCAGTCCTCCTTAATTCAGCCTTCACGGCCGGGATTGTTTTCACCGGCACTAACTGCTGTTTCGCAACCATCATTGGAGTTCTCATCGTCTCGACCACAACAACAGCTAACCTCCTTTTATGTTCCTTCTTCTTCCGCTACTATTAGTAGCAATAATAATAGTAATCATGCTTTCTCTTCGCCACTGCCTATTTCTGCTGTCTCAAAAAGCAATTTACTCTCTCCATTTGATATTCCGCCATGTAACACGACATTTCAATTAAGGAGGATTCAAAAACGAAAGAAAAATTTAACAGTGATTGAAAATTTTATTATGGGCTGGAGGCACGTCAAATGCAATGAGACCATCACGTACACCACGCATGGAGACTATCGCTACTTGGATAATTTAGTGCCTCTTGTGGACCGCTGGAACGGCCCTGTTTCTTTAGCTATATACTGTCCCGGAGATGACTTGGACGAGTCTCTGAGGCTCATCAGTTATTTAAAATTGTGCACATCTCCAAATATTGATAAATGGGTTACATTCCACCTAATTTATGACAGCAAATTCGTCAAGAGGCCAGTGACTACTTCAAAACATGGAGATATTCCCTGGCTTGACACTTTATACGAGCAAGGTAAATAAAATGGGACAATTTTTTAAGAATAGGGTTAAGAAATACGGCACTTTTTTATTTTGTTTTGTTTTTTCAAGGCAAAACGTAATGACAGCTTTTTAAATAGTTTCGGCGAGACGGGTAGAGAAAAGTTGGCGACATTCTTCACTGGCACTAATGATAAAGTCTGACATTGTAATTTGCTTACCTACCCACTCATGCTTCTCTCTTGCTACTAAGTAGAGTAAATACAAACAAGACAATTAATCCACTTTACTTTTTAGGTTTTCCTTTTTACCTATGAACATATTCTGCTTACGTAGACATATATGATTGTGAAGGTTAAATCCTTTCTCTCCTCTCATGCTCCGAGCCTGTTTTCACACTTACTTTTTCATTATGTTATTGTTCATTTTCATGCTATTAATGTTGTATGCCCAGTTAAAAAGCATAGGGACACAACGATACCCGCTGAAATTGTTTGATTAAAAGAACGCCTTCTGCTGTTTCTCGCCAATTTCTTGAAAATTCATTTTGTGGAAAATTTCAAAATACGGTAAAAAAACTTATTACTGCGTGCTGCTTAAAAATTTAAATCATCTTGTAGTACATATTCACCCGCTTGTGAAAAGCAAAAGGAGAAATTCTTGCTAATACAATTTATAGATTTTGCAGACGACACTAGACTACTTTACAAATGTTTTTGGATTCCAACTGCCGTTGCATGCATTATTACATTATATTATTCATAGACTACTGCTCCGGCCAATATTTTTGGTATGGAAGTATCTGGCGAGAGTTGAATTCCAAATATTGCAATGAAACAAAGTGGTTTAGAAAATGACTGAAACTCGTAGAAATGGTGGACTGTGCACTAGTATACCTATAAAAATGCCTGCTTTCACTGAAGTGTTTTCCTGTTTGTATTGTATTAATGTAAAAAAATTATTTTGGCATTCAGTCAGCAACTCTAAAGAAGTACTAGACAATAAAAAAAGTGTTATATTAAAATTGAACGCTTTTTTCATCCCAAATAGGTAAATGGAAAGACTGTTTACAAAGACCTACATTCAGCAAGGGCAACTACACGTTCCGTATACAAAATGGACTACTTTACCCCATAAATATAGCTCGTAATATAGCTCGTGCCGCTGCAACCACGTATTTTGTTCTAGCATCGGATATTGAACTGTACCCTAGCATTAATTTGATTCCCGGCTTTATGGAAATGCTAGGTCGACTTCAGAAAAAGAAGGAGGCGGAAGAAAACAA
>JAANSP010002162.1:0-13427 GCA_036850745.1 Homidia socia | reverse complement strand
GATTATTTATTGTCATCAACTTTTCATTATGTTGTATCTGCCGACCTTCTTTAAGGAATATTTTATTTTGCAACTATTTGAAGGTGTAGCATCCGTTTCACTACTTTTACTACCCGTAAGGAAGTTAATAGTATTTTGTCCTTTGTTGATTTTATTTATTTACATTTTCCATTCGTGCTGACATGATGTGAATACTTACTACTTGAGTATTTACATTACTTAGACATGATCTCTGAAGTTGCTCGTATATATCTGCATAGTATATAGTATCCTTATTATTGGAAGTTATAATAGTTATTAATGTGTTAAAGTAAAAGGTAAAGTTGAAGTTTTGTTATGGAAGAGTCTTAAAAAAGAGTTTCAGCAGACTAAACTTTGGTCTACCAGCCTTCTACATGCAATAAGCATTAATGGACATAATCAATCAGTAGAAAACAGTCCGAGGACCCTCTATATTTTACTCCCGACTATGTCAACTCTACGAACATATTAGAAAATACGATATTGAGGGTGAGGGTATGAAAAGTCACGCACCTTTCCATATACATTCACGATAACAAGCCGCGTTCTCTTATATTGTATGTTACTAAAAAGTAGAGGAATAAAGATTTCTTTCTATTTCCTGTCCAATTTTCAAAGGCTGTCCAAAGGCTGAATTCTGTTTTTTGGGTGACAAATATAATACCAATACAACACCAACAACAACAAAGCAGTGATTGAAAATGTTCCTATTGAAGACTTTACAGGACACAATAATACAAAATTGTTTTAAAATAAATTCCACAGACTGTGAATTTTTTTCGACAAAAAACAGTTGCAAATATAGATTTGTTATGTAAAAGACAGCAGACTTCTTTGTAAACAGAATTTGCAGGCTCTTTGAAGAGAAAAGAAAAAGTGCGTAATATGAGATGCATGACACACATAACATAGGATTTTGAAAAAGGTGAAACAGAGTACTTTTTTCGTGGGATGGATATACAATAGTAATATTAATATTAACGCTACGAAACGTTTCAGAACATTTGGATCATTTGATCAGTCAAAGTGATGATGATACATCGTTATAGTCGCATGGATTACCACATTCACTGAAAAAGGAAAGAATTTTTCCTTTGAGTTTTGCATTCACAAAGCCAAGTTAAAAAAGTTGGCACCTTTTATCTGCACTTTTCCTCTTGTTTACTCACTGGGTACGTCCTTACGTGTGATTTTACATTTCTAGAAATGTTTGAATACGTCTTTTGTCAAATAATGTAGGAATATGTAACGAAATTCGGATGCGATAAATTCTATATTGGGAAGATTCAAAAAATCTGTAAGTTTGGTTACATTGAGCTACTGGATATATGTTTCAATTTCAATGTATGGATTGATGTTTAGGTAAACACGCCTCTCAGAGAAGTGCCCTTGTAGTATGAAAAGTTCAAAATGTATTCGTTTGACGGAACTGTGCGACTGTGCTCAGTTAAAAAGGTTTGTGTGTTCACTCGTGGTGATCCTTTTACACAAGAGTTAGATAGCGCACCTCATCGTTCGTAACCGTTGCTTATTTTAATTTTAAACTTAACCTGAAAGTAAGATGACCACTTGAAATTTTTATTCTTTTTCTTATGCAATAAAGTGAGTGAAACTAGCTACCCAAGCAGGACGTGTTTGTCATAGCTAACACGGGATAAAACAAAAAGGGCATGATACATATTTTTAATACGAAATTAAGTGAATTTACACTGGTATTATTGATTTACTTGGCATGTTGTGCACACTGTCATCAATTGTTTCATAAAAACAGTATAGAATTGTTGTTTCAACAGAAAAATGACACAAATCGAAATTCTTTTTTTCCTCTTTGAGGACCATTGACATGTGATAAATAGTGTAGTATAGAGTCAAAGTAACAAAGGAAAGAACAAAGAGATACACTTCAATAGATCCTTTATTCCTCCCAGGAAAGGCAAGTTTACACTTGATTCCTTGTTTGCGCCTTCCCAGTGTCAAAAGCAATAGTGGGGTGAGTTGCATGTTACGTATCTATCTCGAGCCCCATCGTGGAAATGATGGAACAGAAAAAGTCAGCAACTTTTTTTTCGTGTGCTTGAAGATCTAAACTTGTCATTTTATCCGTACATCAAACACTTTTTGTCACACCATTCCTAGATTTGCATAAAAACTGTTGGTATAATAATACTGTCACGATACCACAAAAGTGCTGTGCTATGTTTCAATCATGCATGCTCACAAATAAATGATGTCGGTGATATGTATATGTATGGTGGTGGTTCTAAAAACCTACAACGCTCTTTGGTTTTTGGGAATAGGCCACAGGACATGGATATAAATATTGTATGGCTTTTGTTTGTTCATTGTGTTGAAAGTTTCGAATGACGTATTCTATCTAATTTAATTAAATACATAATGTTGCATACATGCATAAAATGTATAGGTACACACGACATGTACTGAATTACTTATACCAAAAAGGAAATTCATTTAAAGTATTTTGAACCCCAACTTGAAGCAATCTAAAATGTTACCAGTCTTATTCCAATACTTAATAGTTGATAGGAAAGTTAAAGTAAACCAATTATTGTGACAAAAAAAGGATCTGACATACTGTGTCATAAAAACTTCCCACCGTTTGGCTTCGCTTTCAAAGATTGACAGAAAAAGATGATTTTGTCAGGGCAAAAAGCGTAAATTGACAATTTAAAAAGAGACAGGAGAAAGTTTACCAATTTATTTACTCACAGCTTGTTTGTTTTGGTCAAAAGCACAAAAGAATGAAAAGAATTCACCGGTTGGCGGAAATTTGTAAAGTTTCGTTAGTAATTGAATTCACACTCTTACTGTTAAGAAACAATGTCGATGTCGAATAATAAGTGACAGACAATATGTTATTATTTTTATTTTTATCTTCATTCTAACACTAGCACCATATTTAAGAAAACGACGTGACGTGCATTTGAGGCATGTCCTTGAAAGTTCTGTTGCAATATAACATTTGCCAAAAAACCGTTCAGATGGTATTGAGTCAACGTTTTGACAACCCACGCAAACGTTTACTGCTTTTGTAGTTTCCAGCCAGAATTCCTTTCAAGAATAGGGAGCACGTTCCTCTAGACAAAAAGTGAAAACTAGCAACATGACATGTTGATGATTCGTGTTCAGTCAGGGAAAGTCCATGCTATCCATACAAGTGTATTACCATATACCTAAGACAAAATATATATCAACACCACCATCGGCCATATGAAGCTATATATTGACACTTTGACACTGAATGATTTGACTTGAAAGAATGCCCTTGAACATCATACATCAAGGATATCAAAATGATGAGTCGACTGAGTCGAGTAAGAGGACTTGTGAGCTGCAAATCGACTCATTTGGGAGAAAGTTCATTTTATTTAATGTAACGATAATGATTTAGCATTGCCGATGCTTGTCTTGTCTTGGTCGGAATTTTTTAAAAGTTTGTCATGTATTAGTAGGTAGATAGTCCATTTGTTAACTTTTTTGATGTTTTGCCTAAAATGGAAACCTACAATTACGATTATCTAATCGAGATTGGTGGTACTTGTAGAAAGTTTGGCCTTCAAACTGTAGTTTTTTCTAAGTTTCAAAAAATGGGACAAGCACAACGTATTTCAACTGTCAGCAAGATTTAAGGAACACGATGTAATTACCTGAATTTCGACTCGGTATATTTATGTCTCTTTTCTAAGCTTTTCAGTTTCCCAATCCTGCAGCTAATCTACGTATAAAATATTGCACGAAATTGCAGGGTTATACGTTTTGTTTGCAGTGTCCTTCATGTTACCTATGATAAAAAATTGTTATTGCGTACATGCATGAGTATTTTCAGCATATTTTTCATGACATCGAGTTAAAAACCTTTCACTCCAACCTCAACCGTACCATTTCAGTAATATGCCAATTTAGTTTACCATTTGCTACAAGAGGTGATGTAGTCATTTTGTACATGTATTTCAAGTTGGAGGTACTTGGATAATAGGTATATAAGTTCCATTTAATCGAAAATGTGAACATTCATGTAAATATTCCAGCATAGCAGACAAAACTCAACATTTTCATCCTTGTATCAAAAGCAGCAACTGACACCATAGTGCATTAAAAAGCACTCAAAGGCAGCAACGAATGAAGAAGTGACAAGCAAAACTGCCGACATGATCGTTAAAATATGTATGAAAAATATGCGACACCTCATGTTCTGCTAAAAGTGTACCCTGAATTGTTTCTTTCTTCTTGGTTTGTTTATAAGTAAAAGTAGCAAATCTAGGATCTATTTGGAATACATGTAAGCGAAATACCAGTGAGATGTGATGTAATGGAGTAGCAATAATGCACTTTCCTTAAAGATGAAAGTATGTAAATACTATGCCTATTTTAACCTATTTTAACTAAGTATGTATATATGTGCGATGCGAGACTCCATCAAGTCCATATGCTGCTGATGGAATTTTTATGACTCAACTAGACGATATGACTTGTCTTGTATGGTCACGTAAAAAGTGTCACGTCTGCAGTCTGCACACAGGCTTTCACCGTATTTTTTTTTCTTTCTTCTTGGTTTGTTTATAAGTAAAAGTAGCAAATCTAGGATCTATTTGGAATACATGTAAGCGAAATACCAGTGAGATGTGATGTAATGGAGTAGCAATAATGCACTTTACTTAAAGATGAAAGTATGTAAATACTATGCCTATTTTAACCTATTTTAACTAAGTATGTATATGTACATGTGCGATGCGAGACTCCATCAGGCCATATGCTGCTGATGGAATTTTTATGACTCAACTAGACGATATGACTTGTCTTGTATGGTCACGTAAAAAAGTGTCACGTCTGCAGTCTGCACACAGGCTTTCACCGTATTTTTTTAATGCAAAAATAGCACCATGATTTTTGGAACATGATAGAAAGTAAAGTGAACACGGTGCATACATTATATGTTGTGTGATGTGTGGTGGGGTGTGAGTGGCCATATATCTGATGGAAATGCAAGTGAGAAGTGAATAACCTTATCATAATAATAAACGTTGAATTTCTTTCTGGCAAAAAGAATTTGCTTCAATAAATTGTTTGATTTCACAGTAAGAAACATAAAAATATATTGTGCGAGTGCGAGCGTTGTTGAAATAGTAGAATTTTATGATTTTGTATGATTGAAATCAGCACCCGTACAATCGCGCGCGACTAAACATTCTCCTGAAACAGAAGAAATATCTGTTTTGTATATTCTTTTCTGATCGAAATCGAACAACTCATAAAACTGACATTATGAGGGTGTTTGCATACTGTATTGTTTGGGGTTTGGGGGAATGTGCGACGATAATACCATCCTCGGCTGTCGGCAGACCACTTTTTTTTAGTTTATATCCATAATTTCAGCTTTTGAGCAAAAGCAGCAATATGGGGCAAAACGATATTATTATAACGTTTCACAATTTAGAGTGGAAGAACGCCTCTGTCTTTGGTAGATAAAACTGTGAAGTCTGTTACAAGCTGCAAATCCTCATATTCAATGCTTGACGTAAATTATGAGTCCTCATCGGCCTCACTCACACAACTCACAAGTTGATCCGTCAAAATGGATAAAACGCTGGATCCAAAATCCAAACCAGAGACTACATCTGCTTCACGTCGTCGTTGTTGGTTGGGCGTAGCAAAATATGAGATGTTTTTTTTTTACTTTCTGCTAATGTGGAAGCGGTACGGAATAAATAGCAAAAGGTTGAAATCGGATATGAGAATGTGAACTTGATGGCAGTAGAATAAAGTGAAAGCAACTGGGAAATAAGTTATTTTGCGTGTAATAAATCACTCTTATGCCCTAACGTCCCTAAGCAGTTGCATTTATTTTGTAAGTCTGTACTTACTCGCATTATAATGGAAAACCTACTGGCATCCAATTTTCAGATCCTGTTGCAGTGTTTAAGCTGAATGATTCATGTTGCAATTAACTTTCATATCATTATTTGTGCACCCCCTTCAAGAAACCTGACCTTGTCACATTTATTTTGCTTAACTTGCGCATACGTTTTTTCAAACTTTTTTTTTTCAAAATATTTCGCGGGCCTCAGATTAATTATTATCCCCCATTCCTAAACGAACACAGAGGTTGCCTTTCACAGAGGTTGAGTTTTTTTAAACTCTGTCAAGAGATTTTTTGAACATTTTATTGTTCTTTTTGTATTTCAGATTGTCGTATTTCATGTGGACGTGGGACCTTTTGTGGAGGAGTTTTACCAATGCGTAACGTACGGAACGTATACCGCCGAGTGGCAGGAGCACTTATATGCCACATTTACCATTTTATTTATGTTTATCATTCCGCTTGTGATTCTTGCAACTACTTATCTTCTTACATTCTGCACTCTTCAACGTAAGTTTTGTTTCAAAACGTACTTTTTACAATAAATTTTCTGATTGTAAGCATAATATAAATATACGCAAAACTTTTAATTTATGACTTGGTCTCATACTTTTCTAATTAGGTATGCAAACGCCGACTGTGTATAAAGTTTAATTAATTTTTAGGCATTTGTAGGTGCATAAAAGTAGGCATCCTTCTGTCGTAACCGTACATGTAGGAGGCAAGATGATGACACTGATGAAATTAAAATTTCAAGCTCAGCTTTGTTCTGACTTCTTTGTTAATTTTAATTTTTGGAATTTCACTGATTGATGAAATCAGAAGTAAAATTTCGGAGCACAAAGCTTTTTCTCATAATGTTATGATAATTAATTTCAAAAAGTTATTCTTGCTCAAATAAAGTTTTACGGCAATCTTGATTTCTGAAACCTACACTTTGCCTCTCCTTTTGGGTTCGTAATTTCAATTTAGGAGCCATCAAGTGAAAGAAAATTCCTCAAAGTATTTTCTTTGTCTGGAAAATGAATAAAATTAAAAAGACTGATGTCCAAGAAACTGTTTACTCTTTTTTAAATGTAAAGTCGTCAAGTTTCATTTTAGAATAAAGCATACATTTTGCTCTAGATTTCTTTTGTTTACAAAGTTCTTATCCATACTCTTTTCCTTGGCCTTCCTTCACTTCCCCTTTTAGACAGCTTGTTTTACTCCTCGTGATTTTAATGAAAAACGACTCTTCAGAGAACAAAAATACATACCAAAATACCAGCTATAGAAGTGTTTTGAATGCTCAAAAACCTACCTATATTAAGAATATAAAACGGATGTATTCTCTTTCCAAAGATTTCTTGAAGAACCAAATTGTGGCTCCTTCAATTTCCACAAGAATGAACTTTGATAATTAATGGCATTCTCCTTAGAGCATGTCTGACACTTTAACTTTCTTCTCTGAACACCGTGTATTCGATAGAGAGAAGAAGATAATGATGACACACTGTTCTGTTCCTCTATACAGAGAAATAACAGTTTGCATAATAATATAATGACGAGTTTGTAGGGATCTGTTTTATGAAATGGGCAAAAACTTGAGACAATTTCTTGCGGGATAAAAGAGGTGACATTCAACAAAATCCATTAATGAAGGACGATGCACATGGTTAGACATGTATAGAATCTAGCTAGATGTACAGATGGAGTAGATGTTGTCTCATCTCCTCCATCCGTATCAATTGAAATGATTGTATATTTCTTGGAGTGTTCTGAATTGAATAAAACGAAATCTACTGGAGCAAAAAACTAGCTAAATTGAAGCTTCCCATCAAATTAACGAGTTCACTGGTGCAAATTATATAGGATTAACCTCGGATTATTTAGTCGAAAAGCAGGTGTTGATGTAAGGTTTCTGAATAGAACTTTTGCAATATGTGTCGTATGTATGTCTTTCTTAAAATGTAACAAGACAATACGTTTTAGCGATTTCTTGGTTACAAAGATTGCCATTAAAAGAGTCGAATAGTTGATAGCTGAAGCGTAGAATACGACGCTGTCTCTGATTTAAACTACCACACCATTTCATTTTCATGAGGACTGTGTTTTTAATTGATTCTCGCTCGCCAGCTTTAGATGGAAGATTAAAAAATCCACAACATCCCACTGTTTATTTTAATGATTTGACATTGTTTTCACAGGTAATGAAGAAATTCTAGATCATTCCGGGTCCTTTACAACACTGATCGATCCAAACCGTCGGAAGCTAATTCGCAGAGCCAAAATGAAAAGTCTTAGAATTTCGGTGGCAATCGTCGCAACCTTCATCTTTTGTTGGAGGTTCAAATTTTTAATTTTATTGAGCTAAATGGAATCCTTTTAATTTTTACCTTACAAAAAATCTCCCTTCTATTTTATACCGAAGAAAGTGCTTCTCTCATTTAAATATTTAATCTTATGTTTTTTCAGCCCTTACTACGTGATGATGATTACTGTGCTGTTCTTCATTCCTAACCGACATGTAATTCGCAACCTTCATCTTTTGTTGGAGGTTCAAATTTTTAAACTTATTGAGCTAAATGGAATCCTTTTAATTTTTACCTTACAAAAAATCTCCCTTCCATTTTATATATAAATTATATTTTTAATATTGTCAGACACACGTTCTTTTTAACCGAAGAAAGTGCTTCTCTCATTTAAATATTTAATCTTATGTTTTTCAGCCCTTACTACGTGATGATGATTACTGTGCTGTTCTTCATTCCTAACCGACATGTAAGTTAATTTTTTTCATGCCCTCTCATCTAGAAATATTATAGTGAAAGTAGTTCGTGTTAAGTTCTAGCATTTATGATGCTGTTTACTCGGTGGGAATATTGAAAAAAGTATCAGATTCCGCGCTCACTTTCCCTACAAAATTCTCAGAAAAATGAAACCCATCGAAGCACTGTAAAAAAATCTTGTTACATATTTTAGTGTGATATAAAATATTCTACATTTAGTGCTTTTTGTAAGGTTTTTCGGTTATATGCTCATTAAAAATATGTAAGTTTGTTCTGCGATACTAATATAAAGTCCATTTCACATTATTTGCAGCTTTTTCGTTGAATGCATATTTAAGTTATCAAACAAAATCGTCCAAAAGTAGACTCTCCACTTCCTAGAGCGTGTTGGTATCTAAAGGGTATTTTCAAATTTCAATTACGACCTTAAATTTTGAGATATTTATGAGAATCATCACCTCCATCCATGAAGCTTCACAGAATACACACGACTACAAATTGCATGCTTGATACTACCTTTAAAATCAAATTAAATTCAATGTAAACTCTTTAATTTCCACCATAATTTACCAAGCCCGACAAATACTATTATTACAACTTTGTTTCATTTTTCTCAAATTTACCAGTCTGTATAAATTACGCTTTAGTCTTTAGTTGATTCTAGATCTAAATGTTCACGTTTGAGAAAAATACTAAAATGTTGTTTCGTAGAAATCAACATATTCCATTGCTTCCATACGCTCACATAAAAATGAAATCATGAAATATAACCGAAAACAGACACATTTTCATAAACTTTTTGTTTTTCTTCTCTTTTTGCAGCAAATTCTAAGCGATGACATGCAATCAGGCATTTTCTTTTTTGGAATGTCCAACAGTTTATTTAATCCATTGATTTATGGAATTTTCCATCTATGGAAGCCAAGAAGAAAAGAGCTACAAAGGTAACGATTATTAATAACAAATTTTTAATGATTTAAAATGCAGTTTCTTTGAATGAACTAAATACATTTTAACCAACTCTTCAGCAGATCATTATGTACATAATAAATTTGTAAATAGGAAAATCCCTATTATTATGCGCTAAAAACGACAAACTATTCCACAAACACATATCATATATTCAGTGGACAAGATTATACGTTTAGGACTAGGACATACAAAATATATACCTTATATATAATCTTAACTGTAACGACGAACTACGAGCAAATGGAAAGGTTAATTTCCTTTCTCACCTTCACTTTCAGTACCGCACCAAGATACACGAGACAAGACAACCAAACTGTACAAAATGACTCGTTTCTAATTTACTTACAAAATACATTGTACTATATATACTAGCTGTAAAAACATGTCACGGCTATTCTGCATTTTTACGCAAATCGTTTCTTCTTAATGATTGCTAGCTCAAGCTGCCAAATTTCTCTTCATCCATCTTTTCAACGCGTGCAGTTAGTTTGCCTTTGTAAAAGTAAATTAGTCGAATTTCAGTAGTAATTATACCAAGTAAAGCTGTAACAGTAATGAGTAGCACGCTGCATTCATTCCTAGTTGCAAACATAACATATGTGTATAGGTAATGGTGGTGGGGTAGTGGAAATTGCTGGATGAATTTAGATGCAAATTAAATGGTGGAAGGTAATTTGATGCTATTCTTATGAAGCCGATAACTTGTATGCATTGGTAGCAGAATTCAAGTAGAAATTATAGAATCGCTCAAAGGTATTAATTAAATAGATGCAGAAAATAATAGCTATTCTTGCTTATTAATTACAGCTATTTGCTGTTTATTAAGCTGATAGTAACACTATCATTATTTTTAACTATATTGCTCACTGCTACAATTCGATGCTACATCCCCATTTTTGAAACTATGATTGGCGCGGTTATTAATACGTTAATTATTATTTTGCGCAAAACGGAATTTTGCTTGACATGATGATGTTAAATTTTTTGAGGACATCGTCACGACACTAAGCAAGCATTTTTGGAGTGCGGAATGTGGGTAACACTCTGTCCTTGATTTTCCAAAAAAGGACAACATAATCATTATTAAAATGACTATAAAATTACGTTAATTATTATTTTGCGCAAAACGGAATTTTGCTTGACATGATGATGTTAAATTTTTTGAGGACATCATCACGACACGAAGCAAGCATTTTTGGAGTGCGGAATGTGGGTAACACTCTGTCCTTGATTTTCCAAAAAAGGACAACATAATCATTATTAAAATGACTATAAAAATGCTTTAAAAGCTTTTTTTTCTAGAATCAACACGATTAATTTTTTTACTAGTTCAGCTTTTTATTTCAGTTTTCCCCCTTTTGTGACATTGTTTTTACAGAGGGATATCTAGCAGACGCACACTACTCACTAATCTCAGTTNTTTTTTTCTAGAATCAACACGATTAATTTTTTTACTAGTTCAGCTTTTTATTTCAGTTTTCCCCCTTTTGTGACATTGTTTTTACAGAGGGATATCTAGCAGACGCACACTACTCACTAATCTCAGTTTCGAGCGACGTCGCTCCTCTGTTGGGACTATTTTGAATGGCTCTATTGCTAATAATAACAGGCTAGGAAACGGGGCCACAGTGACGGGAAAGCACGGCTCCCTTCTTACTACCACTCATTCCAATGGAGGAGGTGCGATCTCAATGGGGCAAGGAGGAGGCACTCTCAAAAAGCACAATTTGGATGATAATCATCAGGATAATCATCACAACAATCATCATCATAATAACTTGCAGCAGCAACATCATCATCATCTAAATGTGATGCCAACTGGCGTAGGTGGGGTACGCCAACTGCTTTCTGGAGCAACTGATGGCCAGCCAAACTCGACAACCAGTAGCGTTTGCATCTGTAGTAATAAGAATGGTAATGGGGCCATGATGGAAGATAACGTGTAGGTTCTCATCAACAAAAATTTAACGAACAAAAAAATCTTTATAAGAAATCTCGGTAAAAACCAACTTTCATCTTTCTTCTCTTCTGTATGCACCACTATGCACATGCACAACTACTTGTGATCTCTTTTCAATATTCAGAACATATTATACCTAATATGCCTCTATATATACTCTACAACCTTTCATTGTACTCTTTACTGTGACTTCACTCGCAGCCACAATGCACTTTCTCGTTTCTCCTATTCACCTTTCTGTTCGTTTTATCTGTGCTTTAACTTTTGAAATGATTTTTACCCAAGTACGGGTAGATCCTTTTTTAATGAACCAGTTTTTACATACTTTATCATCCATAGATTTTGCCTCTGCGCTAGCTTCTGAAACTTTACAAGCCAACAGCAAAGTGCACCAGTACTTAAAAAGTACCCAATTTGCATGACAGATTTGAGTTAAAACGAAAAAATCTCTTCTGACGACAGTCTTATCTCGTTACTTTTCTTTCATTCAACTTTACTTACTTGTCCTTTTTGTGCAAACTTTTGTATATGTGTATGTGTGTACGCCTGTTTCCTCTTTCCATGATTTTGGATTACCATATTTCCTTTTGTGTTCTTTTATGGAAAGCTGATTGAAAAGAACCTTTTTTAAAAATCAAACTTTCTTTTCTCTTCCATCTAGGTTTAATGCTAGCGCTACCGTTGTCGCTGCTACGGCTGCTGCACTTATCAAGCCCGAATCTCTTGCGATGCAGTCGCAATCTGCGTTGCCGCACTAAGTTTTATTCCTAATAATAACTGTAAGGTTTGAGAACGGGTAAAAAATATCTCATAGTATACATATGATTATGGTCATCTCTTTCTTAAAGACTTGAAATTTCATCTACGTAAGGAGTTTGTAAAGATGATTATTCAAACAAAACCAGCGAATGATACTCTTATCATTTTCACAACCTTGTCAAAAAATAGGTAAAATGCTCTATATTTTCTATGTATTTAAGAACCTTACATAAATGATATAAAAATTTAGATTTAATTCCATTCTGTACAATTTTCCAAAGTTTACTGAATGTTGAAAGAAGAAGGAGAACTGTATTTTAGTACACAATGAATTGTATTTAGCTACAATATATATTATATATAAAAGGTAAAATAATACATACTTTTTATTCAAAAAAATGCTTTTGTACATTCCCTTCAACGAAGTTGTCCCGAGTGTCATTAAGTAGAAATATGGAGGAAACTAAATCAAAAAAAGTTTACAAACTAAAACTACCTCGTCGCAGTTAATGCATAAATGTTATTTTATAGGATTTATTGTGTATAAAACATTATTACATGACTCTCAACAAAAGTACTTTTTCCTCTATAAATATTATTTGAGAAATGTTTTATAAACTTTCTATACATCATTCTATTCTCATCAAAGTTTCCTGAAAGGGTAAGTACTTTTTGACTGGTCGGATTACAATAAAATATATTTAGATATATACTGGAACTGAAATCAAGCTCGTCACAATGTCGTTAAAAACTGTAAAAAAACTGTTGAAAGCATACAACATTCATACGATCTGAGTATCTCGTGAAATTCTCTAAATGTTGCTAGTTAAGAGCTTTTTACAAATCCACTATATAAAAACAAATTGAAGTTGAAATTGTAAGTAGCAATCATAAAAATGCCATCGCTAATTAGTTAATGTAAAATTATAGTGTAGGCAGTGAGTTTAAAGGTAGATAGGCGATCAGTTGAAAGTTAATTACTGTCATTTAGTGCCAGTTTTCTTAATCATCGCCTTTTGCATTGTCAGCTTTGATTGAACTGTAAAGTCATTTGCCGTCAACTTTTACAACT
>JAANSP010002161.1:0-13432 GCA_036850745.1 Homidia socia | reverse complement strand
ACTTTTATTTGTTCGCTGTTGTATACAAATTTCACCTTTTTAACCCTACATTGTAAGAGGTTTATCATGTAAAGTTGCTGTAATGCAAAAAAAGTATTATGATGGGAGGAGTACATGGCATTCTGACAAAGTTTTATGCACCCATAAAGCATAACATTTTATATTCATTCATTAATTCATATCATCATCAAAAAACATTATCCAATTTTTATGCCATATGATCCCATCATGACACAACGTCGCACGTCCCAGCCTAAAATTGCGCAGTTGCTGACAAAATACCCATATGCATACATTCATAAGTATATTTGGGAGCATCATTTATAACGTGAATAATGCATAATAATATTCCCCTAATCGAATGTAGCAAGTTTAGGTAAAAATAATAATAACAATATTTTTATTTTCTCTTTTGCAGACTGAAGAATTGGACGGAATCATTCGGCCATGAAATATTCAGTTTTGGGAATGTGGTAACCAGATATCAAGAAATGCAAGAGGTATGATAATCTTAACATGCCTTTCTTTTCTCTAACTTCAGTAAAGTTTTGAAACAAAATGTAAAGTGCTGTATATTTACTCTACCGTCGTTACTTTGCAGAGATTCCAAAACAGCGCGGAATCCAAAATTCTCAAAATTGATCTGGAACAATTAATGACTGATATGGCTAATCAGACTCATATAGTTCTCCAAGAAAGAGTAGAAGCCTTAAAAGTAAGTGGCCAATGTGAACTAATAAAATGTATTATTGGCAGACAAAAGTCTAACTGGTCAAGTGCAAAGCTCACACAAAATATCATCAGTGCAGCAGCAGAAAGCAATATTAAAGTACCACTCCGGTAGTAATGGAATGAGCCATTACTATTTTATTTCATTAATTTTTAATTAATTTTTCTCGTTTTCTTCTCTTCCTGTGTGATTACAAAGTACAATTTATTTCTCCAAGAAAGAGTAGAAGCCTTAAAAGTAAGTGGCCAATGTGAACTAATAAAATGTATTATTGGCAGACAAAAGTCAAACTTGCCAAGTGCAAAGCTCACACAAAATATCATCATCATCAGCAGCAGCAGAAAGCAATATTAAAGTACCGCACCGGTAGTAATGGAATGAGCCATTACTATTTTATTTCATTAATTTTTAATTAATTTTTCTCGTTTTCTTCTCTTCCTGTGTGATTACAAAGTACAATTTAGGCATGTTAATTAGTAAAACGAAAAAAAATGTATGATGTGTGCATTATTGAATTTTTTTATACTACTGGCTTTCAATACATGTCTGCTTTAGAAGCGGTTGTTAATCAACTAGACAAAAAGAATGTATTCATTTTTTCATGCACACACATATTCCACATAATAACAAAAGTATTTTTACTCATTCTGCTATTCCCATTGCCATAATAACTTTCAACGGGATCGCGAGTATGAACTTGTCGGTCGTTCGTCGGGAACGGAAGCGTAAGTTTAATCAAGGAAAAAGCAAAATAATCATCTAGAGACGTTGCCAACCGCCATGAACTTATTAGTGCAGTTTTTTAGTGATTGGTACGAAAGGTACAACAAAAATGCTTTACTTTTTTGCTTTTTATCTAGCAACTTTCCTTTACTCTAAAGAAATGTGAAATTACCTATATTCCTTTTTCACTTTCACCTAATTTATTTATTTGGATTTTTTAACAAAAAATGGAAACAAACTAAAAGGAATATAAAAACAGATACGCGGCTGCTCTGTAGCTTAGTTTTGAACTGAAAACAATATTATGTGTAGAGCATTAAAAGAGGCTTCGTTTAAAAGTATGCATGTATAAAACATGTTATGTTTAACGAAAAAAAGTTATTTTAGTGCAAATGGGGCAACTTTTAAAAGCTTTCTCTTTTACCTAGTAAATGCTATAGCCTTGTGTTGACTACTGCGTAGGTATTTAGCGAGAGACGAGGTACAATGCATTTTATTATTAGCGCACGTGGTTCTAAGAAGCCAGAGCGCGTACAACAACGATAAAAACTATGTAACCTCTGCTTCTACTACTAATACTACTACGTGATCTTGATGTAATCAATACTATTATTATCTTCAACATGTATCCCGTTGTCGTAAAACTTACAGCTTTGCGCTTTCTTTGGAAACTACTACTGCTGCTGCAGCTCTGCAACAGCAAGAAAAAAGTGAAAGAGTTTAAGTTGTTGTTGTAGGATTGGAAATGGAGTATGAACTGACGTCACAACCACTTAATCAGTTGAATGTTGTGAATCTTTTCATGTTTCCCTTTTTTCATCCAACAATAATAATAGCACCAAAAAAGCGGACAAGTAAAAGTGGCTGTATTTTGTCTCTTTCACTGAAAAAAGAGAAACAACAAGACATACAACTTGTGCATTTTTCACTCCTACCACCTTTGTACCAATCACTCAGTCGTCCTTTATTATAAGAGAATAGTAGTCACTAGAACATCATGTAACGAAAGAGGAAAAAAATAAAAGTGAGTTTTGTAAAGCGTCACGTCTAACGTTGGTAATGTGCATTATAAAAGTGTTGAGAGAATAAAGAGTGAGTGGGAGTAGCTAAGCAAAGCCGATGATGATGAGAGAGAAAGACTTGATCCTAGCTGACGAGCTGAAATGAAAAGCTTTTACAGATGTGATCAACTGAGTTGTTAGTGAATTTGTATTTTATCGAGAGCTGACAAGCTTGTTCCATTATCCAGAGGTGGAGTGCGAGAAAGTGCATACGTAAGCAGTGCAGTGGCAAGTAAAAGCAAAAAAACTAATGGAATCCGATGGTTCAATATTTTTTTAACTCCTCAGTACAATCAAGTATGTTCTGTACAAAGGATAATAGGTTGCTAGAAATATTTCAATCGAGGCTTTGATAGGAAATACATTTTGAAATACTGGAGCAGCTCCTTGATTTACAATTACAACAACGAATAAGATGTATCAGAATTGAGGGCTCATTAAAATTGCATATTGGCTCCATACATATGTACATTTAGTTTATTACTTGTCTTACCTTTCAACCGCCCAAATATTTTTAATAGTTTAAGGTTTAGTACACGTCAACTATTTGCTTGTCGAATTATTTCAAGAAAATGTTCCTTCTCTATTGTTTCATGCCAGGTTCCACATTGATATTGATTGTTTCTGCTGCTGCATTGAAGATGATACGTTGTACTAATTTAAGTTTGATATTTTTGTTTTTCAATGCATTTATTTTAGTGTTTTTAAAATGTTGCATTTTGTGTGGATTTTCTTTTCAAGAAATTAGTGAACTGGGCTGAGGAAAAAGCAAAGGAGCATTTTGAAAAGAGAACTACGCGGCCAAAATCAGTAGCAGCGGACATTCCCAAGATTCCCGAAAATTATGTAAATGCCAAGAAGATAAATAAGGGGTATATTCCCGATGGGGAGGCAGAGGAGGAGGAGACAGAAGAGGGGACTACAAGATCCCCAGTTAGGGACAGTACACTAGGTACGCATATTCATCTTAAGCCGGACGAGTGGTTCGGGACTGAAGTCAACCACACTTATAGCTCTGTTCATGTTCCTACCAGCATTTATGATCTACGTAAGTGGAAAATTTAAAAATAAAATTTTCTATAAAATAATAACATGGTCTTCTTGTCTATCTACACTTTTGTATGTTTGCAATTTAAAAAGTTCAAAAATAAGTTGAGCTTGTCTCCTCAGTCAGTCAGTATTTTTTTGAATATATTATGTATTGGTAAATACAATGAAAAGGGGAATGTATTTTGTTATGAATACTCTTACAATCATCAAACAGTTTTTATAAAATAATAACATGGTATTATTATTGTCTTCTGGTCTATCTACACTTTTGTAAGTTTGCAATTTAAAAAGTTCAAAAATAAGCTGAGCTTGTCTTCTCAGTCAGTCAGTATTATTTTTTAAATATATTTTGTATTGGTAAATACAATGAAAAGGGGAATGTATTTTGTTATGAATACTCTTACAATCATCAAACAGCAAAAAAATGTTTATTCATACCAATGCAAAGTCAGAGAGACCGAACAGGTCCAAAAACAAAAATCAATAACATGATATTAGTATTGATTTACCATTACCATTTACCAAAAATAAAACATTGCTCTAAATAAGCCGTTATGAAGAGAGGGTAAAAGAGACAAGAAACAGGTAAGAGTATTATTTTCTTGGCTCCGTCGTATTCTAAAGTGTATATTAGTACTTGCAAACAAAAAAGTAGTCGTAAAAGCAGCAGTTAAGTAAATTTTGACACGACGGCACTACACCATTCTTGTCTGTGGTTTTATTATTTTTTTCCATTACTTTTCCCTAGATAGACAGTGATTGATTGATTGATTGATTGATTGCAAAATTTATTGGCATTTTTCAATAACAAATAAAAAATATGTTTATTATTGTACTATTTAATGACCACATATTATGATTACACCATTTTTTTATCCCATTTTCCTTCAACGTTGTCTAAATACCTGTACAAAACAAGATGATGATAGTGTAATTTGATTTTAATGATGATGATATGATCGATAACCATAATTTTTTTCAATCTTTTCATCCACTTTATCATTGAAAAGGAGAGGACATATTAGATGGAATCTCGTGGACTTCAACTTTAGATGTTCCTTTCAAGGAGAATTTAGATAAAAATCCTACCCTACTTTGGCAATATTTTGCAAGCTCGTCGGGTTTTATGAGACAATATCCCGGTAAGTCAAACCATACACATAATATAACAATGCAACTTTACAACCACATTGAGCGTCTTTAGTAAACAAAAAGTAATAATGATATTTTTTATCCAAAATGGAAGAAAAGTACACACATAACGTAGTCGAATAGCGGCTGCACCTCCGTAATCGTAGACTATTATAATAAATCTGACTCTACATATATCCGTTTCTCCCCAGAGAAATTTTCTTGTTCTCCGTTCAAAAAAGAAGAAGCAGTAGAAGTTGTAGAAGTGAGTGAGACGGAAGCGAGAGGCATTTCGCCGCATTATATTTATGGAATGTCGTTGCACCATAAAAACTCATCGTAAAGACAGCATGGGAGGAAATAGAATGAGGAAGGAAGACGAAAAAAAGAAAGAAACTACTTATGCATTTACCTACATATATGATATAACCCTTGCAAAACATGTATGTATATTTAAGTCGGTGTTGGAATTTTTTTATTACTAGGAGGCAAAAAGCGAACTTTTTTTAGACATGTACATCTGTTATTATTATATTGGGTTGCTTACCTGGTCTGGCCTCGTTGATTCAATACTCTCTCTAGGATGATGATGGCAGTAAGCAGTATATATAGTGTCGTCATCATAATAATGTTGAGAAAAAGTATGCATGTAAGTGGATCGAGGAGAAAAGAAAGTAGTACTTTCTCACATTTGATATACGTAAGGACATTGGAACGCATAACTCGTGTACACAACACGATACAAAATTTACTTTTTTAGACTTGAGAATGCACACGGCTTTAGCTCTCTTTTTCCATTTAAATACCATATACAGTTTATACAGCCATGCCAGAGTTTATAGGCACTTTGTGGAAAATGTCAATGTGGAATAAAAACAAACTATCGTATACTTTTCTGTCTCACGGAGAAGAAAAAAAATGAAAATACTAACTACTGTTTTGTACATCAATATTTTATGTCTTTTACTTGTTTCTTTTTTTGCCTTTTTTATTACTACCCTACCGTCCAATTCTGCCGTGTGCTGGGAATACGCAATATCAACTGCTCTATGTACAACATTTACTATGTGCGCGGCGGTATGGTGGAAATGGTATAAATGCTAAACTCGTAAATGGGAAAATATGAAGCAAGTAAATGGCCAAACGACAATTCCGACCGTCACAACCCTGACATTTATGACTGTCGCACGAGACCCTGGTACACTGCTGCTGCCAATAGTCCAAAAAATTTAGTGATCCTTCAGGATGTGTCGGGGTCCATGACGGGACTTCGACGGGAAATTGCCAAGCATGTCATCTTTACTATTCTTGACACTCTCACGGATAATGACTACGTGTCCGTGTTGAATTTCACGGATATGACAAGTCCTGTTGTGCCATGTTTCAAAGATGACCTCGTTCAGGTAAGAGAAAGAGAGATGACGCAAACTCTCCTTTTTAATTAGCTCCGTTTTACATAAGCTGGATTTATGGAGATGATCTGTTGATAATCAAAAAGAAGCTTTTAGAGGAGAGTAACCATCATAAAAAAGTTTTTAATCAACTAGCCCAGGCAGTATATTTTCTATTTTACTTTAATTTCAAACAAAACTTGCTTGACTTATTTCTGTCTAAAAAAAGCAATCAACGCACGCAAAAACATTTCATTCTTCTCGGAAATATCATCATCAGGTTTAATTATCTTGTTCTAAAATTGCACTTGTTGGAAATGATTTGGGATTCCTATTTATATTTTCTCTATTACAAAAGCCGCAAGTTTTACGTTTCCAGCTCAATTTTGATGAAATTCAATACCAAAGTAAACACACATTTTTACCACATGTCAGTGTGTGTGGTTTTGCTGCTGCGCGTAATGTCAGTGAAAGAGAAGTTTTAGTTAGCTCAGCTTAGCGTTCAACTTTTCTCTCTCTCCACCGCTGTCCGACCAAATTCTCTAAACTTTCTCACGGAGATTGACTCGAAATATGATTTTACTGTGTAAAAGTGTGCATGCATATATGTGTATACACAACAAACACAACTCTAGCATGTATTTATCAGCAAAGTCTTTGATCTTTCCTCTTTTGAAAATATATTTAGCTGATGGTACAAAAGCTTGCGGCTAGTAGTTTCTCTAGCTTAAAACCACCACGTTGATAGTGATGATGATTACGATAATGTAATTTGACTCTTTTGATTGTACAGATGATGATGATAAATAAAGCTTCGTCAGTGGAAAGTTGAAGGTAGTATGCACACAAGCATTGTTTTATGATAGCCTTGCAAAGCAACAGCGCACCAGATCACATATAATGCATGAGCTTGTCCTGTGAAGTATGAGTAATACGATTATTCAGTTTGTTGCAGACCCATCAAAACCGACAAAAAAATATTTTTAACAAAGGGAACAGACAGACTGATATTATATGCATGAGAAAGGGAATTATAGAAAAGTGGGCTGTAGGTACTACTACTTTGTGCAAAAAAAACTACTGCAGCGAGCACACAGAGAGGAAAAGATGAGATAATCATGTGGGTAGGCAGACATGTATGGAAAAAGTAAATTTCTTATTTATATGTACATAATGTGCTTATGCTCGTGTGATTACTCACAGGCTAATCTGGAAAACGTGAGGGAGTTCAAAGTAGCCCTGGATCAAGACCGAACCGCAGGGATGGCCAATTTTACAGAGGCTTTAACCAGAGCTTTCAACATTTTAGAACGAGTAAGTGTGCAAAATATAATCCAACTTTTACATTTTCAGCAGCCGTACTATACCAACTCTTTTGTGGATTACCTCCGTTTTCGGATATATTAAATTTTGCATCAGAATTTATACGTGACTATATACAGCGCATTAGCAACAACTTTCTATGCAATTTATATATTTGCACGTTATTATTTCTTGGAACTTGGCAAGTACTAGAAAGCAACTGAAATTATATGTCATGTCATCCCACTACGAAATGTGTATAAATAACAAACTGACGCCAGGAGATTCATAATGCATGAATATGGATGTGGAGAGTGATGTGATGTGATGTGATGGAGAGGGAAGGGCAATTTCTACCTTGCTTGTAAAGTGAAAGTACCACACCACCGAGCATGTTATTGAATGACTGCTTATACTTGGGAAATGAAAAGGAACAGCAAAAAGCATAAATTATGCCATCATTTGTGCCTTTTCTTGTACATTCTCTCATATCCATTCTTTATAGACAACGAGTAAATTTCATAGAGAAAAACATGGCTGTATAGTAAAGCGATTATTTACATTGGGCAATATAAAGGTTTTGCTCTTGTGACTATTTTGATTTGACTCTTTATGATTGCTCATAGTTGCTCATCAGTACAATTCACTATACTACTGCGTTCTCTTGTTGAGTTTTATATTTCTTTTACAAATATACACACACGCATGTTGATGTAGTGTATGTTTGCACTGGCAGAGACGTGATCACGATAAGTGCTCGAATTTCAAGAAGCTCACAAATTATAAATGCTTCATGGGTAGAAACTGTAGTTATAACACGCTAGGAAGGGCTCATTAAAAGTTTTTACCAGTCCAACCGAAACCTGAGCCTCTGTTGCTGCTTCCCTTTTCCCATGGATGAATATTAAAGTTCAAGTGGCATATAGATTGAATATCACAACGGTGTTGGATGAACAAACAAAGCTCTACTTTAGCTAGCTTGTCATCCTGCTAGTACTACTTACCTCTATATACAATGCGTAAATTGACTTTTGAGTAAGAGAAGAACGATAAGGTTCACATAATAATCATCAAACTGAACACGAGAAGAGAGATTGGGTACATAATTTAGCTAGTTTCCAACTATTATAAATAGTTAATAGACATGATGGAGGGAAAAAAGTGGTGTAAAATAAGTATATGAAGGTCTTTTTTGGTATCCACCTTCCAAGTGAACCATATAGTTTACCTTCTGTATATTGCTATTGACTTATTAAAAAGACTTTGACAGCAAGTTATTGATTGGAGTGGGAAAGAGGAGTAGCAGTGAAAGAAGTAGTGCTGGTAGTGTTTTGTGGGCTTTCTCTGGTTTGGTTTATCATTTTGGTTTTTTTGTAAAGGGAATGGAAGAATAAAGTATATGTCTAGTTTTGGCATACATAATCACTCATTATTATTAAGTATCTACCTATTTGACTTTACAAATACAAACTACACTTTAATTAAACTAGCAAAGTTTTATTGACAAAATTAATATATATTTGCTTTATAATTGTGGAGTTGTGCTGTAACTTTTTTCTGTTTTTGTTTTTTTTCAGCACCGTGACTTTAGCCTTACTGAATCAGGTAAGATAATAGATCGATTTTGTATTTTATTATTTTATAATATGGGATGCTACAATGATCCTACATACTTGAAACGTAGTTGATGTAAAAGAAAATTAAGTTGGTTTAAATTGTATTCTATTTCTAGCGAACTGCAACGAAGCAATAATGCTCATAACCGATGGAGCACCGTACTACTACGAAGAGATCTTCCTTGAGTTGAACAATATGAATGTATCAGAAGGGCGAGGACGCACGAGAGTTTTTACATACCTTGTTGGAAGGGAGGTCACTGACACCAACGAGGTTCTTTGGATGGCTTGTAAAAACAAAGGTTAGTGCTCATAAATTCCCACCGTGTGTAACATACGGATCTTGTACAGATTTACACAAATTTGCTTGTCCAAACATTAGATGGATGCGTGTCTAATGTTTGAGTATTTCCACATGGGTACAGATTCACACATACGTTTATACAGTAGTAGTAGGTTTATTATTATAAAACCAAAAATACCACGTAACACTCCCGTCTCGATTCCAATATGAACAAATAGTCTGAAACTTTATAGCAATTTTTACAGCAAAACATGAAAAGAAAACTGCAAATAACTCAGGAATTAGGTACATGAGAGCTCATTAGGAGAAGCTTACACTCTCTTCATTTTAAATGCGAAATTAAATTGTTAATTTGATATATGAGTTTGTTCAAACAGGCACTTTAAAAGCAGAACGGAAACAACTCTGTTTGAAGTCACAATAACAAAAAATTTCTGTATTTGTACTATTTTGTTTTGTACTAACTTTCATCGTTGAGGTTGGCTAACCTCAATGTGTATTTTCAAAAATGAGATGTCATGCACACATTTCCGTCTGCTATAAAAACGTTCAAGTGAGCAAGTTTGCTAAATTGAATTTTTCATGCTAAAATGTAAGCACATTACATTTTTGTTGGATATATGAGTATTATTGAAAAATGTTTACAAAAAATATATCTTGTAAAAGCTCTATCTTTCTGCGGCACGTACATTTTGCCTGACAGACAGAAATTGACAAAACAGATTATTTGGGTTTACAAAAACGGGAAAATTTTTTTTTAGAAAATAATGTATTTTGTTGGTTGGGAACATGTTCATTATATCGCTGCGTTACTGACTTATAAGTGACAAGTTGTGAAAATCCTTCGTTTTCCAGCTTGTTATGTGTGTGTCGGCTCGGGGTTGTTCAGGGAGTGGAGGAGGCATTAGCAAGTTAATGTATTAATAGGTCAAAACATGACAATAATGGGAAAGTCGTATAGAATTTTTGAAATGCGTCCTTACATTCCCTTCAACTACATATGTGCATGCATACATGCTGAAAGCTCATGACGCATTCCTTTCAACTTTTACTCCACTATATAAATATATAGCTTGTTGTACTCAAGTTTTAGCTTAGCTAATGTGTATACACTCCATTAGTAGAAACGAATTCTATTCCACAACGACAAAAAGATATTTCCACACGAAGCCTAATAATATATGTAGGTATAGTATGCATACTTTTTGGAGTACAAGGGAAAAGTGAGATAGAATCAGTGAGTGAAAGAACAAAAGAGAAATGTGCTCGTTCAGTTGTGCACTTTCTCTGCATGTTCTAAAACATAAAACGTGTCTATAATCACTATACATGAATGCGTTTTGTACTACTTGCTCAACTTTTCTACATTTTATGTGTCGTGTGAGGACAGCTCTATGAGTACTTGCGATTCTCATTGTAGATATTTATACCATGTACATTTGAATGCTAGAGTCTCTGGTTTCATGATAAAGTCGTATAAAAAGAAAATTTCATGAAATTCAAATTATCATGAGGAATTTTCACATTGACTATGAACAACATTCGTCATCATCATCATCAACAACTAACAACGGAACACATGCCTACGCATATTAAATATCATTAGCGTGTAGTGCTTTGCTTATTGCAAAAAATGTAAGCACAGTGAAAGAAATGAAAGGGAAGTTGATTTTTTTGAGTGCAGTATAATGGAACGGTAATGGATATGAAGTTTAAAAAAAACTTTTTAGTTGTTGATGGAGCACAATGCAAAAAGTTTGCACTTACGCCTTTTCCTTTCAAGTTTCAAGTACGTGCACACTTGATGATGTTCTGTAATAATAATTGGCAATCATTTAGAGAAAAAAAAACTTTTTTTCCATTCCGTCGATATTATTTTGTAGGAGTGTTGTCGAGTTCCGTTTTGTAAAATATTAAGCTAATGAAGCAAATTATCATAAGTAGGGACGACTTGTTACGTGGAACTGAACATAGCTCTTTGAAATCATTTTCCGGCGAAAAGATTTGTATGGTTTTTGTGGTAGGGAAGGGAAAATTAATGAGCATACTACTACTCACTCATACACAACATGTTTCTCCTGAATGGCCGATATTTTGAATTTGAAGAAAAATAAATCAGTTCGCCTAGTGCAAATTGTATGATTAGTTTATTTAAATGTGGTACACTTTCTTCTGTACACCTCTAACCCTGTTGCGATGCAAGGTCAAGAAAAAATGTCACAAAACTTTGTTCTGTATTAAGAAATTAAATTCGCATGCGACCGTGACTCGACTCTCGACAGTTGCTATACTTATACATGTCCCATGCTTCATGCGTGCTGCTAAAACGTAGAAAATGTAGTAAATTGTTTTTTTTTTGGTTGAGCCTGTCCGATTACTTTACATGCTCAACTGTACAACTTACTACCTTGTAATTTACGTTTTTCTTTATTTTTTAATGACAAGCAGCCCCTAATGATATTACAGGAGAAACCAAGGGACAAAATTCATTTTGAAACCAGCAGGGGATTTTTTACACTAGTTTGCTTTATTAATATCGCATTATAATACAAAACTTTTCTATGCATAAAATATATTTTTAACTCGCCTCCTGGTTTTTATCATCATCATCATATTACACTTTTCATTAGCTGGAAAGTAATCACGTTCTGGAATGATGTATCCAGCCAAAGGAGAAAAGGGGAATTGGGAGAAATTCTTCTCTCAGAATTATCGTTGAATGATGATCTTACTTTAGCACTTGACTTCATAGCCAGAGTTCTTTACTTGTAAACTTTCACTTGAACCACATCACCACCACCTTATAATTGTTATAAGCGTGGGCACTAGTACCACCAAAAAGGGGAAAGCGTGACAGTGCTAGTGCTTATATCATAGACACCGACCATGGAAAACAGGAGCCACATTGCAGAATTCACAGTATAAAATCTATTTTTATCCGTCGTCTTAACTGATCCTATGAATCTCTTTTGTGACAGTCAACAAGGACAGCAAGCTTAAACAAGTCATGGCTTTCCGTTTCCTGGCTTTCTCTAATACTAGAATATATGCACGCATTAAAAGCCAAAAAAGGAAGCTTTTGTCATCCTGCAGATATGCTAGATTATTACAAACTACATATTATACCTATATATCTGTGTGAATATACAATAAGTTTCCTGAACGTTCATAAATTCAGCGTGTAGCATTACACCTCCTTGTTCTCTTTCTCTACGACGTCTTCTTTTGCAGCTATATACGGCGTGGACTGAAACTCTTAAGTGAACTTGTGCTACGGAAAAAAAAGTTGCAGAGTGGGTGGCAGCGTATCGTATGTCATTTGAGTAGTTGTAGTTGTAGTAGCAGCAGTGGCAGCAGCAGCACTGCTGAAATTCCTCTCATTAATTCTCCATTTTCTCAATGCAAGTCACATACTTTTGCTACATTATCTTTGGATGGCGAACAACAAGGAGTCTGTTCAGGGTATTTACAGGCTGTAAAGGACATGCTATAAAATTACTGTTTGTCTTTGTCTATGATGATGACGGTGATGACGACAACGACGATCATGGCGATGGCATAAGTGTGCAGGAGAAGGAGATGGAAACGAAAGGGAGGAGTGCAAGGATGTTGTGCCATTTCCGTCAATTTCTATATAAAAAATTGTCCTTATTGCTCTATTCCCACTGTCCCATATAAACACTTAATAATAATAATATGTACAATGCATATAAAACCTTTCTCTTGGCCTGGGTTGATTTCATAATATTGCTCCATGTAGAAAGGGATAGTACGAGTTGAGGGAGACAATGCTAAAAGAAATAAAAATATATTTGCAAAAAGTCAAGATGATTCCCATTTCCTCGGTGCATGTCTCAATAATAATCAAAAAGAGTAAACAGGAGAGAGAACACAGTTTTTTCCTCTTTTTCTCTCTCTTTCTATTTGGACTATGAAAGGGGAAAGGATAAACTTTTATTGGCGAGCTATATAGCGCTTTCGCTTACTCAACTCCCTGAGCAGTTCAGTGAGGACGGAGATTGTATGAACAGGCTCGTCCTCTGCTGGTCCCAGTGAACTGGAACAACTGAACGTGACATTTCCCTTTGATCCTATTTATTTCTGCATCGTCTTCTTCTTCTTCT
>JAANSP010002160.1:0-13435 GCA_036850745.1 Homidia socia | reverse complement strand
TCATCATGTATTAAAATTCTCTTGTTAGCGTTTCTTTTAACATTGCAACATTCATAGGGGCATCTTGCAACAAGAATAAATCTAGTTCCTTTGATTTTCTCATACAAACAAGTTGTAAGTTTTACAAGGTAACTCTTTTCTTGAATTTAAGTTGTTTTGAATGAAAAACAAAAATTAAGTTTGTTACTTCAAAGAGAAAGTTATATACTCAAGTATAGCCTAACATAGTAATAAATTATGTCTTCTTTCTCTTCAATAAATTACGTGAGTGTTATGATGTCCATTTATAATTCGAGAAAATATTTGTGCCATGTTCAACACCAAACCTACAATAGGCAAGTGCCCAGAGACTGTTCTGCTGTTCATCTTATCAACTTTCTCCCAGTTGCCGCCTTCTCTCGTGCCAAGCTCCTTTGGATGATGTGATTATCCACTGTAAAAGATTCTCTTGAAATACCGTCAAAAGATTTACTTAACAAGTGAAGCTCTAATAAGAAGATATATTGTGTCTCTATATCTGGCTGTGCGCAAAGAGATTTATTCGACAGTACATACAGCTGCAAAAATGGTATGATGGGAGCTATTACGCCAGCTTAACTAGTTTTATCTTCTTTGTATAGGTACATAACAATACCGTCTATCATCAAAAGTTGTTCATGAAATGGGCTAGTGCCACTCCTATCCACTAACTAATAGAGAGGCTTTTTCACCCTTTTTACAAGTGGACGATAATGATGACAATTGGCAGGAAGAAAAAAAGCCAAGAAAGAAGATAGATGAGACATATATAAATTAGAATTTATGGGACTAGCTTCAGTTGGCTACTTTTTTCCGCCATAGAGAAACAAACAGGTTAAACAGTAAGACGTACGATGCAATACTATGCAACTACAACTCATTTATCGCTCTCTTTCTCTTGAAAAAAGGACTTCACTGAAAATGTCTTGTTCACTCGAGCTAGAGATACAATGTGCTACGCCTTCCAATAAAAGTTGTAATAACGAACAAAGCTTACAAAAATTCCAAAAATACTTAAATAGACAATACATTGGAGAAAGCTGTTGTTGGAAAAGTGTACTGCTCATAGGTATATTAGACCAAGGACATAAAAAATTCAAGACTTGTATATAGACCAGAAACGGCTCTCCTCTGATTTAACCTTTTCAAACGAAAAAGGCAACTGCCTACTTTGTGATTTTGTCTTTCTCCGTTCAAATAAAGTCAACAAAAGAATCCACTTAAACTAATGGTCAGTTAAGTTTCTTTTTCGTCTCTCCTTTTTCTTTGAAATATATGTAACTTTAATACAGGAATATTTCAAATGTTAACAATAATACCAATAGCTCGTTATTTTTCTAGTACTTGAACTCCTACAACTACTAAATCATTGAAGACAATGTAATTGGAGCGCAGACTTGTCTCTGATGTAGCTTTAGTACGAGACAAATTTGTAGGTATAAATCATAAAGACAATTTTTTTGTTAACGCGATCACGCTTCACAAAAAAAGTTCAATCAAAATATATAATGGATATGGATGAATTTCCATCACCCTTATGATTATTATTACTATACAATTCAAACTGTTGATAAACTTTAACAAAAATCCATAAATATGGATTATAAAAAGCTACTTACCAGGGAAAAATACAAAACATAGTTTTTTTTCAGAATTATTCCATCCGAAAACGTATACATTCGACAGATGCAGGTGGAAAAAGAGACTTCGGAGCGGAAAAAAAGAGAGAGGCTATAATACTTTAAGCTCAAGTCAAACGCAGAGATTATTTTGTCACGGGGTAGAAAAAGACAAGCCAAGGTTCCTCCTATTATTATTACTGCCACCATCATCATCGTCAGTATAGAAGTAGTCAACATGGGTACTATTAATAGTATCATGAAAAAATGTCAGATGTGGCCAACATTTATCTCTCTGTAGAATCAGACGAGCATTATGATGAAAATAGAGAAATGATAAATACAATTATAAATCTCGAGTTTAGCAGTAGCAAAAGAGATATTAGTAGTAGTTTTTTTGAGGTTGGCATTTTTTCCATATCAAAACCATCTGCTTTTCATAGAACAAACTATATTACAGATTCTGGTCTTGGTCGTCATCATCAGCGTCCTCCTGAAGGATTAGTGCATGTGTGCTCGACTGAATATTGCTCAATGATCACATACACATGTTGAACAGGGACATGGACACAAGATTGAGAGATAGTGGATATGTGACCAGCAACAAAATGTGATCAAGAAGAGGATTTGCCACCTAAGCAAGGGAACCCAACCAACAAAAAAATAAATTGTTTTTTTCCTGCACAACATGACTATTCTTGGAAAGTGAGGGTAGAGAAAGCAAAGAGAAATAGCTATATATGATAATAGTGGTAGCAACGTTATGATAGATGAATTATCCGAATAACTCTACGTTTATTTACGTTTGTTGTAACCATTACATATTATGATGCTACTGTAAATATTATAAGCACTGCAATAACAATCTAACCATTACCACAAACATTACTTTGATTATTATCATTATAACGGTCCGCTTTCCCCATGGTTGAGGAATAACCAGAAAACAAAAAAAGAGTTGAGATATGTCCCGTGAAGTTCCATGTCATACATTCCTGCGTTCCATAAACGTTGAGTAGTGTTATTAGGTATACAGTCGCTTCAAAGAATGGCAAAAGACAGTGAGACACACTGAGAGAAAGAAAGATAGATGATAACACTCTGTTTTTGGGAACTTATACAACTGTCTTCTCTAATGATACATATGAGAGTTTGAGAAGAGCAAATGACTTGTTGTAACCTAAAACCACAGTAAGCAAGCATATATGTATATATATAAAAGCATGGCAGAAGTAGCCCCAGTTGTTATTTCATCGTCATCATAATGTTATATCCATTTTGTAAATAAAAAACTGAACAAGTGGGAATCCTCTTGAAATGAGGCTGTCATCATCAGAAAGAAAAGGGCTAACATAAATAAATACGTGCTTTTCTCCACGAAAATGGGTTTGAAAGACATTTTGTGCATGAGTATGACTAAAATGGTATGATTTGATGATGGCTCTGTGTTGTAACTAACAAAAGAGAAATATTATTATTTGCTCGAGAGGAAGAGAAGCAACTCAGTCAGAAGAACGTATTTTGGTAGAAAAGTTTGTTGTTCATTGTTGACGCTTTACAGCTATAGCCTTTTAAATGTCCCAAACGCACGCAGTTTTTGGCATATCGTCTGGCTGCAAACATGCAAAAGGAGCAGCGGCGCACCAACGGCAAAATTAGATTGATTGCTATATATCAAAAAGGATGCTGTCTTTCTCTATATGTGTACGTATTGTCAAACTTGTTGAACACTACTACATAGAATGTCAATGTATTTTAGTTAAAGTATAATAATAATAAGCGCTATCCCACCGTTACGGTTGTTCTGCGTTTTGGTTAAAAGATAAAATACACATAAATAATGAAGAGAAAGTCTGATATACGGAAAGTCTTGACAATACTTTCATTCCTTGCACATTATGTGTTTGGTAAAATCAATACTGGCAGGCGCTAAAATATACAGATTTTTCGCCTTTAAACACGAAAAATATTTGTGAATGTTATTATGTACATAAATATAGGATTCTCTTTTGTTTGAAAAATTAAAACAGGCTTTGAGGCAATTTTCACATGAAATATGTTTCTCTAAAACCATTATGATATGTGGACGATGAATGACTAAAAGCCTTAAAAAATCAAAGTTGCATAAATTATGGAAATTAAAGCTGGCCCAATGTTGTTGAAAACACGTACTTGCTTTTATTTTGCAAAATGACTTGCCGCAGGCCCACACATCAAACAAATGACGTATGACAATAATAATGAAGTTGGGGAATTTATGCTTTCCACAAAAATATTACAACGTGGTAAAAACCAAACTGATCGGCTTACCTTGAATCTTGGGCTTGTTTCTCGAGGATGATGATGAACACTTCACATAAAAAAAGTTGTTGCACGTGCGGGGCTATGTGTGTACAGGCTATGTTCTCTGTTTGGCGAATATAAAAGCCCTTTTGCGTTCTAATTATAATGCTCGCACAATTTGTTGTGATTACGACCAATCATAGACTGACTAGTGCTTCTACTGGGCTAGTAGATGATACTGGTAATATTAATAATAATATTAGGATCCACTCGTGTGATTGAAGATGAAGTATCACCAAGTATCAAGTTATTCGTCAACGTTCCAGCACTCTCACATCAACTCTACAGGGCAAAGTGAAAATTTTCGGAGTGAAAAAAGTAAGCCAGTCAAAAAACGATGAAAGCAAGCTACAGACGGTTGAAAAGGGTGAAAGTTTGGTTACACAACTAACTACTGCTTGCTAGCTTTTCCTTGTGTACGTGTGGGTAGGTATGTGACGAGAAAAAGTGAGTTAAATAATGTATTTTTATTATTATTGCACAATGGAGAAAGTACTTAAAGGGAGGGAGAAAAGGGAAATGACAGGATTGAGAGAATAGGGGTAACAACACCGATAAAGTAAAAAACTGGTCAAGGTGATTTTTCTGCGAAAATGGAAATAAAGATGTGTGCTTGTGTGAAAGCAGAGACAAAAAAAAGTTTTTTCGCATTCAATAAGACAATTTTTCTCGGTATGCAAATAATTTCGATGATGATGATGACGATGATCGGGTTAAGTGGTTCTGGGTGGTGAGAGACACTCTCACCGTGTGTGGTAGTATGAACAGTGGTGTCTTCAATAATACCACTTGGTGATGTAGCGAGCGGTGACGGTTCAACAAGAAGACTGTTTCGATAGCTGTTTTCGCAAAGACGGAGTCCATGAAACTGAGCCTGCTTTGTAGATTTCAGACTGCTTTTACAAAAGTAACGGTGGTGAAGCAGCAAGATCAGTTTATTCTGTAGTTGGTCTCATGAATATGTGTGGTGGTGGTGAGTTCTCGCTGCTGACTCTACTGCTTGCTAATAATACATAATTTGGCATTGCGCTCTACAGAAGCGTTGCACACTCCCACTCGACTCCCTCGTAAAAGCAACTACTACCACTACTGCACAAGCATACAATCTTCTTAGGGTTCCGCTCTTATTTGTTGAATGTAATATGCACAGAAATTGTAAATGGGAAGCAGTAGAACCACGGAATGACTTTTGTTGTTTCATTTTTGCAAAATGCACTAAAGTTGTAGTTTGACTGAGCTGTTTGCTTTAAGTTGAATGTTGAGTTCGCCGTTCATGGAATGAGAATAATGCAGCAAGTGTAAATATAATATGAGTCGATCATGTGATAAATGTGGTGTTTTGAAAACTTGAATGAAGTGCATACCGACAAGTAATGCATATAACGAGTAGGCACGTTTCACCCAAATGTGTCAGATAAAGCAACAGAGATAAATGATGTTCCTTACTTTCTCAGAGATCCCCAATTGGCTCGTCGGAATGCTAATTCTTTAGTAGACACTGATGGAGTGGAGAAAGCGAAAAAAATGCAGGAGATTGTTTCTTTGAATGTAAAGTTTCAAAGGTTGAGGATGATGAATAATTCCTAGTATTTAAAAATGAAACGATCCAGTGTTTTATTTGTGCTGCTGATGTCTGAAGAATACACCAATGACAGCAATGGGCACGTGCAACTAAGTATCCAAAAAATCTGCATTATTGCATGCATGTTTTTGTTTTGATGTGACAACAAAGTTTTTAGATGTATCATGTTTTGAGAGAATAGTTTTTGTCCTTAAAAAGTCTGAACGTCAAGTGCAGCACTTTAAAAAAGGGACACAAATAGAAGAATGAAACACCAAAATGAAAGTAATAGTAAATAAAATGCAAAGGCTTAGTTTTAAATATCACAATTCGCATAAAAATTACTACTACTACTAGGGACTCACCTGCTACTACAGAATTTAAATATTTTTTAAACAGCAACGGTTAAAAAAGGGACACAAATAGAAGAATGAAACACCAAAATGAAAGTAATAGTAAATAAAATGCAAAGGCTTAGTTTTAAATATCACAATTCGCATAAAAATTACTACCACTACTAGGGACTCACCTGCTACTACAGAATTTAAATATTTTTTAAACAGCAACGGCATCCTCGTTTGTATTTTTGCTGCCCAAAATGTAAATGTGCTTATGTAAAAGTGAAACAGTGGAGGAGATATAGATATCAAATACTATTCAATTTTTACATTTACATACCGTACACCGTATTTCCTGTAATACTGTAAATCATAAAAACTGATTTGCGGTAATAAATAGGTTAATCGTCCGGATACAATAAAAAACACAAGTTTGCGGTCCCAGTGGCACAATCGAAATTTAAATATGCTGCAATCAAATGCATTTTAACGTATTTGTGCCTATGTATCTATGTATGGACTAGAAATATTATTTTTATTCATATCTAACAATTCTAACACAGTATCAAAGTATCAATGCAATCCCAGACGTTCAAGGCTTGATAGTGATTAACTTTATTGGTTGCATTATTTTAAAAATATAACCCTCGACGGAGAATTTATTGGACTACACAGTTTACTACCACTGAGCTCCTTACCATTTTCTAATTCCGTTTGATGTTTGAACTTTACATAATATTGCAAAATTTCATGACTCACGACCAACTTTTGGAAAACTACATGATCAAAATGTTGGCTAAAATGAAAAGCTACTGATTTCATTTACAAGATATGACGTACGCTATTTTTTGTTACTTCTGCAGTTTCTGGAATCCTCATTATTGAGAAGAAAATAAACGAAAAGATGCATTGATGTATTTTGAAAGCATTTTCACCTCATCCTACCTTCCCTCCGCAACTTTCACTGGATTATGCAATTTTGGACTAAAATAGACAGGTGTGTTTCTTAACATGATTTATTAGATTTGCACTTGAGAATTTTATTATGTGCTGACGTAGTTCAACGAAATCATTTCTAAGGGTGTATGAATGCCTTAAATTTAAAGTGAGACAAACTCAGAAAGGGAGCTACAAGTAGATGTTTAGCTGTCAGCTTTGAATGCTATTTGTTGAACATAGTTTTTGTGCGATAATTATTATACGAGTTTTCTATCAAGGCAAGATTTAAGTATTACGTGTAGTATCGGTTCATCTTGATAAAGATCTCGAAATTTCATTCTATAAATACTAATTTACTCCATAATCAATGCTAGCTTTTCTAAACTACTCAGCAACTGGCTTGATGATAGAAACTATAACACGACAATAAGGTACACCTACACAGTTGACAAGTTGATAAAACAAGTCAGTCCAATGTCGACCCAAAACTGTCTTTTCTATTGAATGGCAAGGCTATATAACTCCCATTCTTGACAATGACACTTGATATCTGTCAGTTTAAGGTTATTAATTATATCAACACCCTTTAAAATAAGGAGCTCAATCAACTTTTGTTTGATTTTCGTACAATTTACTCTTGGGTTTTGAGTGCTCAATGAGCCCTTTGAAATTAGGAAGGAAACTGAAATGTCAAGGTTTTTGGTTTTTCTCCGAACCGGTATAAAAGTGCTTTATTGTTATCATACAAAAACAATTTAAACTGGGTGGGAACTTGTCATCAAAATTAAAGCAAGTCAATATTATAATAAGTTTAGTGAAGGTATAATAGTATGATTTTATCAATGAACAAATGAAGCTACGCCAACGCTATCACGCTATGCTGATATAAGGAGGTTGAAGGTAAAAACAGTACGTACTAGTAAATATGGATATCTAAATGAGCAAAACTAATGAGTATAACGAACACCCGGTAATGCATTTGGCTAGTCGTATTATTTGTTGCTTAATAAACGTTGTCTATAAATAATTTTGGTACACTACAGTTTGTATAGATTACTCCCAACATGTAGCATGACTTATTACACTATTTTGGTACCAATTATTTGACTTTTGTGTTTACAAAACTATTTGGTTATCAGAAGAGCATTTAAAACTCGTAACTCGTATGCATACACCCAGCACTAGCACCACACACTAACTAATCATAAATCAATACGTTAGCAGAAGTTAGCACTACACTGAAGGGAATTTACATAGTCTACATATAAACATATGCAATAAGTAGCAAAAGCACAAACAAGAGGAAAAGTAATCTGTCTAAAAAAGGGATTACTATCCTTCAATTTGTTTTCAATGATCAACAAAATAATTGGCAAGAAAACTCTCCACACATACAACCAGCACAGATAAAAGCTTTCCTGATTAAAAGAAAAACAACAACAATACTACAACCATTTTCAATTCCGTTTCGTTAGATCATTCAACTATTGAAATCTTCACGACTGTATTTATAAGTGTATGTTGTTATCCTTATCAAAAAAGTCCAGACGTTTGCTAATTCAAATGCAAAGTCATACGTAAAATCCGTAAAATACGATACTATCGTTCAAATGTAGTATGTATTTGTGCATATTCATTTTACATACATGTTAATAAACTTTACCTCTTCCTCCTTAAACCAGTCACTATGTTATAAAATATCTCGTTAATAGGATTTTGAATGGCTTGTGTATATAAAATGGCAAATGGTGAAGAGTTTGGAAAAAAGAGACGATCAAAAAAAATTATAAGAGAAAAACATTTAACATCGTGTTTGAATTCGGATAATGATTTCATAGATTTAACGATTTCTATAAATGGTTATAAGGTGATCAGAAAATTTGATCGCTTTCCTCGCAATAAGATACATAAACTGTTATTTTAAATTCATGACAAATAACAAGACTGAGAAAGTTATATAGAAGTTTTAACAGAAACAAAAAAATATTGTTTTACAAAAATTATTTAGTATTATTGGTTTCAAAATGTCCATTTAAACTAACAATCTCCACATGCAATTCTGAGCTACGTTTGAAGCAGCATCCAACATTTAAATTTATTTATTGGAAAAGTGTAAAGAAAAAGTATGTAAGAATTTTGGTCGCCAGACAGTATTGGTTTACTCGAATAGCAATGCATACGGATTATATTAGTAGTTTATTTTGACAATGCTGCTGGTTTCGTTTTTTTCTTACCACAACCACTGATAGTTTTTCTACGAAATTGATTTTTAACGAGTTTTCCTTGTGCTATTATTTTACTGTTAACATATTTATTTGAGTGTAATATATTCATTAAAAGAAAATACAACTTTTTATTTCAATTTAAATACCCCATACATATCTTTCCATACTGTATCTGCAGCTTCCTTTACACTTTTACATACATAGATCGTTGGAGTTTGTGTTATCGAATGTGGTTCATGTTCATTTCAAAACAACCCATTCTAGCTATCAACGGGATCATTGGGCTTCCCATTGGTATATGTTACCAAAACTGTATTACGTTACATTTATTACACTGAAATGGGAAACCACATTTTTCCTGCTCTGGACTTTGGGACACTTCAAATTTAATAAATTGTTTCTTCATCGATCATTAATTATCACAAATCGATCTTCTGGCAGTCAAGCCAGTTCTATCTCTTACTTTTTCGAAACAAATTGCCTTTGCAAGCTCTCTGACGCGTTGCTCTCAGAGGGTTTATCTTCATCATAACTCTGTGTTTGTTTAGTTACACAAAACTTTATACGGCACTCTTGGAAAAATGGTAATAACCTTGTTTCATAATAACTATATTACCTATGTATAATTTAATGAAAGTAAAAGCTATTACTCTACCTGGTATAAAATATTGCTGAACATTAATTATTTTTGTTATCATTAGCGAGAAGTCATTTCGGTGCACATAGGCCAGGTATTTAAGCTAACACTGTAACATTGATACATCAAACTTGCGTAATATATACAATATACAATACATCGAATTGCTCTCCAAATGCACAAAATTGTTTTTATCAGGCGGGCGTTCAGATGGGGAACGCTTGTTGGGAGTTGTATTGTCTTGAACACGGTATCCAGCCTGATGGGATGATGCCTTCGGATACATCCATTGGACTAGCAGATAGCTCCTTTAATACATTTTTCAGTGAGACAAGCACGGGAAAACATGTTCCAAGGGCAATCTTTATAGACTTGGAACCCTCTGTCGTTGGTACGAACAAAAGATACAAACATTCACTGCTTTGCATTATATTATTTTTACAGTTGCGACGAATCCTTGAGTGGTTCTCGAAACCAATTTAGGTATTTCCCTCATTTTAATTTAATAAACTGAACTATTGAAATATGGATGAATTGCGAAAACGTTAGGAATTGACCAGTATTTCAAAATACTGTTACTGTTTTAGTCAATCTTCAAAAATCTTTCGATATCGTAACAACTATTTGTAGCGGTTGTTTTTGAAGGTTTTATCTTTGGACTATGAACTCGAAGCGTGCACAGATAGGCGGACACGCTAAACATTCGCATAAACTATAGCTCAGTCTACTTTCGCTTCTTATTGATGTTAGCCGGGCCTACCTACATTTTCATGCTTTACCCTATCCTAAGAACTCAGTCCAAAAATTAACCTTGAAATAATGAGGGTGTACAAGCAGCACAACCGCAGTATATGAACATTGTATAGATCTTGGGTACTACTCTTATATTTACTTAGAGAAAGTCTTTTACGACATTTTGTTCTGCGTCAAAGGAACAAACATGATAACTAGATTTTATTTGAACGCTTTTAGCACTTTTCTTAAATTCAGTTAGTTAGAGACTTCTTGAACATAGTTTCAATAAACTACTTCCCATTTCAGGGACATTTTCATAAAGTCTTTTAATTTTCTCTCCTTTATCACTTACTATTTTTGTTCATTTCTTGGTAGTAGTATTTAAAGATCAACTTTACTGTAGATTGTGTAGATGCATATTATGCATGCATTCGGTTTGATAGAACATAATGAACAACAGAAACAATAACCAAGCATTGAGAATTGTGTACACTACAATTAGTTATTAAGTAGCGAATGTGTCTATGTGTGGGTTTGTTTGCCTGGCTGTGCACACGATTTCTTGGAATCCATCAAACTTTTTCATATTATATTTTCAACAAATCATTACTGAACCCCACACAAGTCCTAACGGTCAACGGTAACCGTTACTAATCATTAGTCTTTTCACAATTATTGTCATGTCACATGACTCTTGTGGATTATCTACGAAAGTTGTTCGACTAAAATAATTAAATAACAATATTTCAAAAATTTATGAAACAGTCCCAACTATTTAACGCTTTTTCTCTATAATATCTATAATAGGTATATAAACTGTTCGGCTTATTTAGTAGGTAAGAAAGAGAAACGCACATTGAAAGGTGAGTAATTTCTGACATATTGTTAAAGGAGAAAAGAAAATTGAAAAGAGTTTGGGGATTTTTGAATGCGTATGCGTTTAAAAGCTGACTAAATCAGATAATTAAAAATAGGTTTTAGTAAAGAAAATGAAAATCATGCAAAAATATTGATTTGTCTGTGTGGTTGGTTCCTGTGAACGTGCCTCTCATTTACTCTATAGTGGAACCGTCTTTATTTATAGAATTTTTAACCGACATTTACATGGAATGGAACCAAATTTACTCTGGCCTTACTTAGACAAAACCGAAACAAAACCGTTGAAAATAAAATTAAACTCATAAAAGTACAAAATGAATTCTAAATTCTGATATAACGGCTACCTTTGATCTGACAAGAACAAACAAATTGAGTCACAAAATGACTAATTATTAAAGGATGTAAGCAAAGCGAAATGAGTCTCAGTCAAGCTTACTACATTAAACTCATTTTTACTTGTAAACAAATCAAAAATTAAAAGTTACCTATCCTATAAGCAGAAATAGTATTATAGTTTCTTAAAATTTACTTCGTTAACTCTGGATGATTTTACTTTGATCTAACAAACGTAGTGGCTTGCATGAAATTATTACTGGTAACATCATTTAAGGCTCCAGTGGAATGTCCCCAGAAATCTTTGTTGCTACACAATTTCTCTAGCATCTCGCCGACCTAACCAAGCTTATCATATAATCTTATAATAATCAAAGATGCTGCTTCCATGGCTTATCGATGACATGGAATGCATATATAAGCCAGGCCAATCAAAATACTTACTACTGCTTATTATGCATATCTAAACAAATCTCTGCTTTACACTAGAGTCTCGGTTGAAATGGATAAATATCAAAAATATACTATACATGCACCTTTTGTTTAAAATGCCGTAACAGATTTGTAATAGAGTAAACTTGAACTCTACTATACGTATGATACCTAATATTTTTCAAATATCATTCAGTCGAGTGTTGCATTTTGGAAACTAAAATCCATACAAACACTGTACGCTACTGGATTCAAAAGAAAATATCAAACTGAGAATGTGCTTAATTATTTTTATAGTGTGCAAAATGTTATAAGATTTGTAATTACAATTTTTTTTAATTTGGGAAAGCATGAATTTGCGCTTCTTGCTTTGATAAACAATGAATGTCACAACTATTTCGACTTTTTACTGCATCTCACAAATCTCACTTTTCACCTGCCCATTACTGTTACTTATCTGTCCATTCATCATCGTTTAACCATGGTCATATAGTACGATGGAATACGAACGCAATATTTATATTTTGTAAAAAGTATAACTGGCGGAGCATTTTTGGTATTTCATCGTTTAACCATGGTCATATAGTACGAAGGAATACGAACGCAATATTTATATTTTGTAAAAATTATAACTGGCGGAGCATTTTTGGTATCTCTGCAAATCTTATGACATGTGAAATGGGCACGAGAAGGTTTTAATTTACGAATAATAACCAAATCTGCCAAACGCAATTAACATTACTGCAAATGGGAGAAACAACAAGTAAAATGCGATTTCTAATTCTGAGCAATTTATAACTAGCAATAAAATAAAATTTTGTATCTGCATGAAGTTTACATAATCAGCTATATTGCGCCAGTTGTACTTTTAAAATATTTTGCGTGGTACACATACGATAGGGTTTTTAGAACACAGTGTCACTTGTCGGAGCCAACTTCACCCTTTATGATGTTGGCGTTTTTTGCTAAGTTCTAGGCAACAAAACTGCTATGGAGAATTCCACCTCTGGCTTAAATGGAATTTTTAATACAATGTAATTTAACATGTACATCTTACTACCTGCGCATTGTAACGCAGTAACGCAGCATTCCTGCTTGGTTCTTAAAATGAATCATAGCCTATCAGAATATCAGAAATATGCTTATTGTTACTTGTTTATGAAGCTTCTTTAGTAAGAACACTCTGCCATCCTTACATAAATACAGAATAATAATAATAATATGATTGCCATGTTGGGTATAATGTGAATCTGAGGCTAAATGACGTTAGAACTAAATCAATTTATTAGAGTCTCATATATTTATAATTACAAGACTTGTGAAATTCTAATTCTCTCTTCATGTGTGTTGCTATAAACCCACAGACGAAATCAAAA
>JAANSP010002159.1:0-13440 GCA_036850745.1 Homidia socia | reverse complement strand
TATCGACCTTACATTAAATATCATAACACAAAAAGGTAATTTGCATGGCCTAAATAATAGCCATTCGGATATTATGTGTCATATTTTTCCCATCACAATATTTCTATACGTTCAGTCATCCTATATTTCCTAACCTTACATTCATTTAGGCAACCATTTTTTAATATTTTTTAGTAGACTGAACTGAAATTGAAAGAAAAACAATCCATCATCAACAAACCTATTACACTAATAGTTTTCTGGTTTATGTGTCAACGAGTGCAGTAGACAGCATCACACTGAAACACACAAGCGAAACTAACAATCTCTTAAAATATACGAAACTTGTGTATCACTTCACTTTATCTTGACTCGCGACAAAAATACTTCAGCACCTGTATTACATTTTGTTTTAGGCACCAAAATTAACAAGGAGAAAAGCCAATGACATTTTCCACATAACACACATAGGTTTCAATATGCATGCCTTTATTCATACATATATGTATGCTCTGTAACATTTTAGGTTTATTGAATTCTTGGTATTTTATAAATAGAATAGTTGACACGAGTGAAATCAGGAAGAAAGGCAACAGGCTAAAAGACGAAAGTGAAAGTATAACTGAATTGTAAATGAATGAGCATGAGCTGGGTTACCAAAAATACCTAAACCCCTTAAAATGGGACACTCTAATGTAAGGTAAGCGATGATAAAGCTAAGCACGCAGTTATTTTTATACTCTGTACGCAAACGAAATTAAAACTATGAAAGAAAGGCAAGGAAATGGATTAATTACACATACGGCATGCACGCAAGTAGTTTGTAAAGACAATATTATTTTGAATTGGTTATTGAGATTGAAAATGCTTTTTTATAATTTCAATATACATACGCCAGCATTTTAAAATATTATTAGAAAAATGAATGGCTTCATCACTAATACTGACGTATACTGACTTATACAAATAAAAAGCATAGATGAGCACTGGGAAATGAATTTGATTTACGAAATGCTTTGGGGCACTATGAAATGGCTTTGCTGACTTATTTACTTCGAGTCTATATGCTGTATTGAAAATGCATAGCTCAGTTTCTTTAGTTTTTAGTCAAAAAACAACAAGGTAAAAACAGGAAATTTGCATTTATTTTTTTGACATTTTCTTCTTCATTGTGATTCTCACGTTTTACTGCTAAGGATTAAACCAGTCATTTTGCAGAAAACGCGTTTCGTTTCCTTTTTTATGTCGTTCTCTCTCGATGTTTGCGTTTTCTCAGATCAAATCCCAAATTCTCCATATCAACAAAATTTTAACTACTTCTGCTTTTTCAAACATTGGCGCCCATTTAAAAACTTGATTCATTTTTCAGTCCTAGAACTAAAACTTAAATTCTCTTGGCTGTTCGGCTAGGTAAATGAGGAAAACCGCTTTTATTTAACCAAGGAGAAGAAGCTCATTCCTAAAAGTGAAAGTCGATGAGAAATTTTTTCGCAAATTATACCGAATTGTTGAATTATTTCATATGGTTTATTTGTACGTAAAACATCTATCATCAAACGTCACAGATCAAACTTGGCTATTTAGGAAATTAAAAAGGAGCTGCCGCAGACTGAAATTTCAAAACCCAAATTTTGAGCAGATAAAATTTTATTTAAAAAATCAACTCCAATTTTTAAAACTAATGATCTCAGGTTTCCCTTCACCCCAACATTTTACCCTTCTAGTACATGAAATCATAGTTACTTTATACTCTTATGCTGACAAGTATGGTTGGCTAAACGGCTTTTAAAACGCAGCGCAAAGAAGAAAAAAACATTCTCATCTTCTCATGGTGAAAGGTAAGTCCATCTTGACAAGACGGTCTTGTCAAAGAAATGGTAAAATATATTAGTTGCGTATGCGTAGTTTGTGGCAATGATGGCCACAATATGTGGCTGATGTAAAGAAAGAATCTCTTTGTTCGATGTACTTTCATTGCTAGTCAATTGCAGAGTACATTTATTTGGTATTCTTTTAGGTTTAGGCCTTCCTCAATGAACGTTTAAAGATGACGTCAAACGCAATAGTATGTAGGTATGGGAAAAATATACATATGCAACCTTACCCTTGTGGTGGTGATAATAATTAATGAAAGTAAACAATTTTTTGCCAAATTCCTTGTGGTGGTGATAAGAATTAATGAAAGTAAACAATTTTTTGCCAAATGTATAAAACTCCAGTTTAAAGTTGCACAATATTGTAGGGACCTGAGGATGATGTTGATGTAGTAAAAAGAGCAATTGTAGCGCTTACGTTGAGTTTGAAGATGCAGTCACACACAACCTGTTTGTAATTTGATCATGGGGTTTGCATACGACATGCAAAGAGAGTTCATAGTTGTTAAATTGAGTACCACGCTTTAAATTAAAAGTATTATCATTTTAAAAGTATGATGATTTAATTAATGTACTGAATTTATGATTGCTGGGCATTTGCCGTACTGAGATACTTTGATGCTAGCATATTTTTTCCTACCCCTTTGGTGCTTCTCATTGAAGAGAGATTTGCAGTATGGTATAGTACAGTATAGTATGTACGTTCAAATGAAGATCCCGTGTCGCAGAAACAAAAATTATAAAGGCTGTCATATTGCAAAAATGCGAATGTTATTTGCAAATAGTATTTCATCACATTTCTAAGAAAAAAAGCATTTTTCAATTTAATATAATAAGGTAAATGACAATTTAACATTTTATGCAGAATACCTCCCAGTTTGTCACCGGATTCTCTATTGAATTTAAATTCTGCAAAAAATGTTTTGATAAGGTACCTAATCTTAAGTTAGATAAATTATTTGTAACTTTGGTTCTTTTCCGATACAATGTATTTTTATATCAGAATCCAAAAATATTTATCTCCACAAAAATACGAAAATGCAAACAGATTGAGAAAAAAAGGGAGAGAAGAATACCGAGAAAAAGAAAACATGTTTACAATTCGTTATTTTTAAGTCGCATTTCTATATTTACAGGAGTGGGTAAGTGTGAGTGCGAAACTTTACCAAATTTTGGTAAGTTTATTTGGATGGAATGATATGCTTAATCATACAACGGATCATTGTTGAACTCTTTCCTTTAAACATAAAATCGAGTACTTCTTCTGCGATTCTCCTTAAAATTCAAATATTTACTAAAAGCGAACAGTCAGAGTGTTTTTCTCACTTAAAGCCACTGAGGACTAGCTGAAATTATAATCAAGTGCATAATGTGCATATAATTGAATTCAAAACGTTTTTAATTCCCTTGAGCCTTTACACTCCCACTTTTGTTCTGTTTCTTTACTCAATTTTGTTTCACACGTTTTCATGTGCAAAGTTTGTGTAGTTTAAAGGCGAAAAATAAAAGGCTTACAAAGGATCTGTTGAACAACCGTTTGCTGGTGTGCACGGAACTGCAGAACCTTGTCTAACAAAGCTACACAATCAATTTTTATGATTACAAACAAATACGAAGTAAGGACACATAAATTTAAGGAAACATTTAGAGTTGCTAGAAAAGTAAGGTTTATAAGGTAGATGATAGACGCGCAATGCAATATGAAAATCGTAAAATATCTTGAAATTACTAATGCGCAGGATTTGAAAATGTCGATGAATTGCTTTGACAGTGACATTTATACATACATATGCATGCATACTCTTCCCAAAATAGTTCTGGACAAAAAAGATGTCCGAGATTTTGTTTGTCATTGTTGTAAAGTAGATTGAAAATTTTGATTGTTAACAGATAAATTTTTATATTATCTACGGTATTTAGATAATAAAATATATTTTCCACCCGCGCACATAGTATGTACTATGTACTTTCGTTTTATTTCGTCCCATTTTATGCCATTTTTGTACTAGGGTGACCAGCGAAGCGTGCTTACGACCATGTCATTGACTCGCGCCTTTTATCGTGACTCATACAACTTGATCCAAAGTAAAAACCGAACCAGTTTAGATGAAAAAAGTTATATTTGCATTCTGAAAAACACTGGGAAATGTAGAAAGAGTTTATAAAATCGCCATTCAGTGACAACAAGATTGCTTACAGAAAACGTTTTATTACCATGTTAAGACTCATTATTGTTGCTTCACAGTAGCATGGTCGTCATTTCCGATCATTCACATAGCAACTTCAAATCAACAGTTTTATTTTTCTCGAGCAGTAATGAGTTCACCTTCCAGATATAATATTGAAGCTTTTTTTTATCGTAGATTTATTAATCAATTAAATAAATGTGTGACTAAATTTCCCAAAAACAAAACCGAATGCTATGTTTTAACATACAAAAACTGTTTGTTTTACACTTATTTATTAACTAAAGTCTGTAATAATTTGGCTCAACTAATCATTAGTACAACAACCTCATTTCTATTGTGGCATCCTTTTAAGCATACAATAAAAAGTATTCATGTAGCATGTATAGCTAGAAAGAAACAAAAGAAAAACGCTGCTTGCAAACAAATTGGCCAATCGGCCTTATCGAGAGTATGCATTTTGTTGCTTTGGAAGTTGGAACTCTGGACTTTTACTTTCAACCTTCTGTATTACTATTGCTTTCCAATGGAACAGCAGAGCACCATGTGTGGGCACAAAACTTTATCACTCAAAGCAATTAGTGAAACTTCTAAAATGATAACATGGTGATAATGGCAATGAAAACTTGTTAAAACAGAGGATGCGTTCACTTTTGAAGTAACCATGTGCAGTGAACAACAATGATGGAGATTGGAGATGAGATGAATTTATTATCAAGTAGGGTTTTCAAGACAAAGAGATAAAAGACGTCGACAATAAGTTATGTGAGAGCACAAAAACTTGGGGTGACGTGAGATTTTTAATATATCGGGATAGTGTTAGTGAATTACCTATGCACGCAGTCACGCCGAATCACACTTTAGAGTAGAATGTCAAATAAAAAGTAGATTATAGTTTGGCAGAAAAATAATGGGTTTGATAATTAAATTATTCTTATCAATCATCAGCTAGCAAGCCAATAAAGAAAACTTTACGTTGTATTTCTGCAACTAAGGTAATTTTTGAAACTTGGGGTAAAATTGGTGCTGTGTCATCTTGCTGCCAACATGGTTTCGCTCAAACATGCATCTTGTAAAAGGGATCTTTATCACTTCCAATCGGGCGATACACGCTTGTTTCTTGTAGTTCAGTGGATAAAATAATTACGACAAAAAACTCTGATCTTGATAGATTGTGTAGTTACATGACAACACACAAGTTGATCGCGAGTTGGTATTTTTTCTTCTTTTTAAATGAGTTATTTTCTTGACCTGCATAACCTTCGAAATCTAAATAGTTTAAAATCAGCTATTGTATGTATCTTTATTGTTAAATGCAAAGTTTGTAATATGTACATGGATGCAGGGGTTTTCAAGGTTCAAAATTTAAAGTAGTAAATCATTTTTTTGGGAAATTCACGAATGTTTTAGTCAGAGAAAAAACTAAAAAGAAAAGTAATGCACATACATATTGATGCTGTTGTACTTTTATGTAAATCAACCCTATTATGCAACTCAGACAGAATTAAACTACTAATATCCCCTTTCTTAATGTTTTACTTTGTAAAATCATGAGCAATTTCGCCAGACTCGTTTTTTATTTTGCTGAAAAGAAGGGAAAGCTATTCCGAATAGTTTAATCTGTATTTTAAGAACTGCAGCAAAAGAAAGGTTTTTATTGAAAAAAATGCACCGACAAAATCTCGGCAACTGTTTTCGACATCAGCATTATCTATTCACGAGTTAAAAGAGTTCACTTTACGTATGATGATAATTACACGTCACAACTCATATCGTTACTTTTCTCTCGTGCAACGCGTCCTTTTTGTCTGCTTTTATCTTATTTCCATACATAAAATTGTGCTGCGTAGTAATATAAGTACGTTATATAACATAACATTTTTATCGTCCAAATAATGCATCATAATGTTTGTACTTGCTTACTAGTACAATGATCTACAAAATGTACCAATGCTTCTTCTGTTTTCTCCTCAGTTTTTTGAAAAGAGCAAATGTTCTCAAGTACAAACGTGCGTGCCCCTGCATTCTCTCAAGGCGTTTCCCGTCCAGACTAGTTTAACCAGAAATTTTAGTTCGGATTATCGTCAAGTAGTGTTCTATTTTCTTGTGAACGCTGAAATGAAATCGCATTTCGTATTCCTGAAGAACCTAAAGAGTAGGCACACGTTTTCATTTTTTTGCTGGTACTTATATTTCTACTTATAAAAGCATTATGAGGATGTTCGAAAGATGCATTAACGCTTTTTCTCCACCCCCACTTACTGGTTTCCCTGTTTATTTTTAGTTTAGCCCATTTCCGTATTATACAAGCTTCTGTCATGATGACCAAAGAGCCGTGATAATTGACAATTATTATGTATAGCCTCAGCCTATGTTGGATATGATTCCAATGGCTGTAAAAGCCAAGTAAGCATAAAATTTATGTAAACGATATGGTTTCGAGGAAAGAAAATACAAAAATAACCTTGTGTTTATTTACAGACATTTACGCAGTTTTCGTAGTCAGTGGCTAATAATAACAGCAGTGGTGTAACTGGTGTAAGTGCATTTTCATTACAATTGGCTTTGTCAACCTTAACAAACCTGTAATATGTTATTAATAAAAACATGCTTTTAATATGTACATCATCTTCAGAATATAAATATAAGCACCAACAGATCCTGAAAGTTCAACAAATGAAATGCATAAACATTTTCCAGTCTTCTACGGATTATTTTACACAAGTACCCACACACCAGTTTTAGCGTAGGAAGAGACAAGTCGCGTGAAAGTGAAAAGTACAATGGAAAACTTTTAGTCTGTCAATTTAAAAGGATTTGTCAAATCTTTCATCTTTCAATCCCCCGCCCCAGTTATAATGGTGCCCTATAAGTCCTTTAACCAGGTACCCTACATTTAAAGAAGCATTTCATTTTTCATCTGACAAAACTGAGCACATCGAAATTTCTGTTGTTGTTATTGCTAGCCTTTTCTTTTGGCTAAAAGCTGTAGGTTTTCATCACTAAAAGTTAAAGGATAAAAAAGTAGGTGAACGAAATAGGCAAATGTTGCAGTCAATCTGATGTATCATCCTGCCCCTGCCTTCTGTTTTCTTCCTTTTAGCACGCGATAAGCATTTTTACCAGCTTCCAATATCTACTTACTTAAGTTTCCTAAAATTTTCCTTCGCTTGGAAGATGAGAAAAGTTGAAAAGTAAGCAAGTTGTTATGTTAGGAAAAGAGACGTGGGCTGGTGGTGTTCCTGCCCCTGCCTCCTGTTTTCTTCCTTTTAGCACGCGATAAGCATTTTTACCAGCTTCCAATATCTACCTACTTAAGTTTCCTAAAAGTTTCCTTCGCTTGGAAGATGAGAAAAGTTGAAAAGTAAGCAAGTTGTTATGTTAGGAAAAGAGACGTGGGCTGGTGGTGATTTTCGTTACTAACTCTTCTAGCAATAACAGCAACAACAAAGATGTGTCAGGTATGCAAAACAATGAAATATTTACATGAGTAAACTGTTTATTTGTAAACGAGCCTATACTAAAAGTTGGTGTACAGATTGAAAGATTTGAACAACAAAAATAGTAATATCATTAATATTCATATCGCTTTGCTTTTCCTGTCTAATAATTGTCATTTTTATATTTTTAACAGACGGACTGCATGCATTCTACCTGAATGCATTTTCCTTGACTTTTTTTCAACTTTTTAAAATAACGCGTACTTGTTAAAAATAGACAAAACGACAGAGACAGACATGTTTTCTATAATAGAATACGTTAGAGAAAGTTGAAAGAAAAGTATAGGCTGCTGGTGATTCTTCTTCAAAAACTCTAGCCTCTGATAACGGTCTTCAAACTTGATTGTTTCTTTTTGGCTTATCACTTTGTACATGAAAGGAAAAGAACAAACAATAATAGAATTGAAAAATAAAGGCAATATTCGCCATTTTTTATGAGTAAGTTCATTGTTGATGGAGGAACTTGGAAAATATGGTATGATTGACCATTTGTATAAATGCAGAGCTCTATACACTGCATGTGTTGTTAATTGTTTTAGAAGGAAACAGAAAAGCATAAAACTATCGGAAAAAAATAATGATGCTTAATGTATTTAAGTAGCTGATGCAAATAACGTAGGCAAAAAGTGAAAGCACTTGACTTGAGACAGATTGACATGAAGTTTACACTGATTTTTTTGATTACTTTGATTTCCATTTGTATCGATTTTGTATTTTTACTAAATAAATTTATTTATGTGATTTCGTAGCATCTCTCAACTTTAAAATTAACAATAATTAAGCAACCGTTTGGTAACTGACAAACCCCAACCATCTATGACAATTTTGCAACTTTAGCTATGCAATTTTCAAGATGATTTTGTTAAAGTTTTTAATTTGTTCAATTGCAAGTATGAAATCAACGTTGCTCAGTTGAAAAGAAGCTGTATATTTTATACAAAGTAGACTACTGCTTAAGGCAAAGAAAATCAGCAATGCAGAGTTGCTTCCAGATAAAAATAACTCTTCTTTGAAATGTCGGAAGCATTTTTTGATTTAGCAAAGAAAACTGAAAGACAAGAAAGGTCGGAGGAGAATCGATAATGTGAACATGACTGACTTTTGATGTTAAGCTTGCTTAAGATTTTTAAAAATTAGGTACGTAAAATATATTATGAGATGTGGTTTGAAGCTGCATTGAATGAGAAAAAGTTTGTTCCAGGAAGGAAAAAACTGTTAAAAATTCTGCAAAGCAACATGTTCATTTTGACTTTTCAATTAAACAGTCGAAAAACCTCAAATGTAATTAAAATCATTTTCTTCTGCACTTGTTAGCATTATTGCCGTTTCTTATCCCATTTCCTATCATTTTTCCTTGTCAAACATCAAAAGTCATCATCATTTAAGAAAAACACTTGTAAAAGTTTAACTTGTGTTTGCCTCTAATTTATTAGCTGCTCTTCCCTGAATCGGATCAAACCACAACCCGTTTCCACACTACTACTCCAAATCTTGTTTAGTTTTCACCACTGCTTCTTCTACTCCTACTGTCAAACTTGATTCGTCTTGGTCAATTAATTCACCAACAACTTCATGTTGATCAAGTAGCACACTTAAGCATTTTGTAACTCCATTTAATCAATAAATGACTTTGTAGAATCAACTTTTCCACTTGAGTAACAAGTTTGTATTACACTTTGGATAAAAACTTCATCACATTTTCATCTTGGCAAATTGTTTCGTGTCATCTAACTACTTAGCAAATTCAAAGGCATTCATAATATACCTACTCGCACTTTTTTTCTCAGCAAAGCTTTCTTTTCTCTTGGTATTTTTTGTGAGAGAAAGAGTAATTTAGCAAGTTACACGCGCGTCTGCTTGCATGTGCTATACATAAAGCTATTCAAGTCATTAATTTCTTTCGTTTTTACGTAATTTCTTTCATCACTTATCTTTAAGCCAATCAATCCAGCTTCTAAAAGTACAGCTTTGGTAGCGTAATTGATTGGTTTGGTACATACGTATTTGCACTATACGTTAATCATTATGTGGCGTACACTGTTCATATACTTCTGCTGTTTGAAAGGAATAAAACTTTGCTTTTCACCAAATTAGAAAAGAACCGTTTTTTGCATGGAGTTTGTAGCTGACTGTAAAACAAGGAGGCAATGCGACATGGTTACAAGTAGCATATACAGGTGAATGAACAACAACAATTAAAATAATATTTCGCAAGAAATAAATACCTATCGATCTAAAATATGTTTTAACACTCTATACTGAGAAAACCACATGCGAAAGTATAGTAAAGTTTTGTAAACTCAGCATTTTTTCTTTACAATTTTCAGCATCCACTATCAAAATTAGAGGCCTTTACGGTATTTAACCTGCTGATGATATACCCACCAGTCTTACTTTTACGATAAAACCCGTATTCATAAATAACCCACTCCACTTCAGCAATTTTAAATAAAAAAATCCATTTTGAAAGAAGAGAAAGTACCCATCATTTCATGTCATGAATCTCAAAGAGAATGTATCGGGATGAATGAAGAGAGATGATGTAAAACATAATGAAATACAACATTTGAAGCTTAAATTTGAGATAAGATTCTTGACAACCTGCTGCATTGATGATGAACGACTTGGTAATGAATGAAAGATAGTGAAAATAGAAATATGATATTGATAGACAGACACTTTAACAATAAACGGATGGGGTAGACTGAGAATCTTAATTTTCCCTGTTCTCAGTATAAGAACACTTGTACTTTTTCTAATTGTTGAGACTTTCTAATTATGTGACAAATTTTTCCTTTCTCACATTTTCATATTGCCCTTTATAAATAAATTTAACCCGAACACGCTTCCAAAGTAACTCGCAGTTTTCTGTGTTAGTACTTGTTAAAAGTGTAGGCGGAAACTTTTTTTGGTTTGGGAGCGAGCAAATAATTTCGGTAAACATACTGGTGATATCGCGTGCTTCCAAAAATATAAAGCCAAAAAGCCATAACCTAGAATTAAATTGGAGCAACAAATATAAGTACCATTGTAAGTACTATTAGGTCACATGAATAAAGAATGCTGTTCAAGATAGCTACTAGGTTAAAAGTATAAAAGATGATACAAGTTACGATCACGAAGTGTTTTTGAGTAGATTAAGAAGTACATGAATGAAGAAAAGCTAAACTTGAATAGAAGAAAAGGTCAGCCATGTCAATGGCCATCGAACTTTTTTATTACATACTATAGTCATACGTCATATCATTTCTTGATACTCCAAAAATAACCAGCGGAACAACTGGGTGCGTGTGCAGATCCAACTTTTACTGAAGTAGCCACTCAAGTTGGTTGGTCAAACTATTGAAACATTGTTACAAAAATTAGTAAGTTTCTAAAAGTACACAATTTAAGACATGAAATTGCGAGAAATTAACGTGCGTGTATACCTTAGAATAGTGCACGTTTCTACATTCCAATGTTAATGCATAAAAAATTAATTGCCACCGGTTCTCACGCAGGCTCTTTCTAGCTGAGTGGATGTTTTTTATACAAACAACAATACAAGGGCACTTAATGTAATTCGCTTTAAAGGTTTCAATTTGAACACTGCAGAAAGGATTAAATTATTTTTAACAAAGCAACTACTCATGCGGACAAGTGCACGAGTGAAAGTAATGATATTAAAAACGTTTGAAGAAAGTCGGTGCTGAACAAGCACAAAGAGTACCTAGCTTAATATTTTTAATATCATTATTTAGCTTTTAGAAGCACAACAGAGAGTAAAAATAGTTTTTTATCAAAAGATATTGTCTTATGCTTATGATAGCTTATTGGTTAGTTGGTAATGTTTTCATTGGATATAATTTTTATAGGTACCTTATAGTCTGTAGGCAGCAGCACTCTATAACAAGAACGAGTTAGCAAACAAACCACTTTTGGATGTCAGTCCTTTGAAAAAGAATTCGCATAAATAACAGCTTATTATCGACGTATTACCTGCTTTGCCCAATCTAAATTACTATTATTTCCTATGTTCATATACAACCTAGTTGGCATCGCTAAAATATTTTATCTCAATAAAATATTCATATTAGTAATTGCTATTATGCATTACCAGTCTAGGGAGGCACATTTGTTCACTATCTTTTTATTACATTGCCAAATGTACAAAGCTGTGTCTGGTCCTGTGCGTGTGGCGTTAACCTACAATAAGTAATGAGAATGACCAAAATGCCAAAAATAGCATTGGTAATTGACAAGTACTTTCGAATAAAAGTGTGCCCATTTTATGACAAAACTAATGTTTCGTCTCCATTTTGCACAATGTTAAATATTGTACTGTCGGGTCGGATGCTCGTATTGGGAAAAAATGAATAATAAATTCAAAGAAGCGCTTTTAATTAACCTGTCGTTACCATGCATCCAAATGAGTATTGTTCTAACGTGCACGTGCTCCTGTTCCCATTATTGTTACAACTCCGTCGTTTTTGTCATTTCATCTGAATAGAACCTTTTCTCATTCCAAATATTTATGGAAATAATTTGCTGTGTATTAGTGAAAAACATGACGGCCGAAAAATGTTAAACTATACAACAACTCAATACCTATAGTCTGATCACTTTATGTGCATAATGGACAAGTGAAATAAAGTAAAATATAAATAAAGTACCTATTGATTTGGTTGTTTAACATTTGGAGTTTTGACAACGAATGACTGGACAATGTTATGACCGAACAAAAATATCGCAACCTTTCGAATCCATCGTATCAACACTCCATATTAACTTTTTAAGCTTATCGACAAACGGGGAGAGGATCAGTAGCTATGTCGGAGGCTAGGTGGTAATGTGTCATTGCTGTCAACCCGTTTCCGTACATCCATCCATCCATATCGGTGGATTAAAATTGGAGAGAAAAAAATGCTATCCTATCAACGTCTAGAAAACCGGAACAAAGCCATTACATTAATCGATTTCTATTCATGTGTCGAATGCAGCAGCACATCAGTAGCAGTAGTAGAGGTGCACAAGCGGAACCTAAAAAAGTCACTCTGCAAATAAAATATCAACTTTCCTTGTTTTTAGGAATCACTCCATCATCAGGCGAGACTAAGAAGACAGCGAGAAAAAAGTTCAAGGGGAAACATTGTTCCCAGCCACTTTTGCTATCTACTTATTTTTAAAAATATGCTTTCTATTGTTTGATGGTTGGCAGTATGTGATGAATCGCACTAAAAGATGAGTTAGTTTGATACAAAAAACTTTCCTCGGCCACATGTTGGTTCACACAGAATTCTCTTGTTAGCATTAATTATTACTTAAACTGTACTTGTAGTAGGCATTTATGTAGAACCAGACGTACAAGTACAAAATTGAATATTTTTTTGGAAAACCAAGTTTGCAAAATGCTATAAAAAATAAATTCTTCCTACAGGAACACATGAAGATGGTCTACAATCTAGTTGTTGATGGATGATATCCACTCTGAACATGCAAATGTGCTGCCACAAATCACTGCAGAATTCATGAGAAGGCCACTAAGCAGGATGACAAGAAGCCAACACCTGCTAACAAAGATGAACAATTTAGGGCAATTACGTACACAAAAATTATCCATCTTATGTATTATTTGTGTAAAACAATCAATTTATCCGCTTGAACTCAATGCATGTGGACGGATTGTTTGAGGTGTCTTTAGCTCTCTGTCACGATTGACTCGGAGTCGGAGCTCATAGCGAGTGGATTTTTTTCTAAAACACAGTTTACACATTTTCAGTAGGAGCTATAGCGCCGGAAAAATCTACAATGTAGCAGAATTCTGCTACCATGTAAGTAGCATTATTCTGCTACCTTGGGCTACTTTTCAACACAAGTAGGTATTCTAAAAATTCTGAATGTAGCAGAATAATGCTACCAAGC
>JAANSP010002158.1:0-13443 GCA_036850745.1 Homidia socia | reverse complement strand
AATGTGAAAATGGAAATGTTCACCCGTTACTTTTATGCTTGTTATGCGAACACATGCACACAACTTGTTTTTACACGCCAAATAATACCATTTCTATATATCAGCACACACTGCCACCACACAGCCAGCAGCAGCAAACACAATTTTTAACGTGACAGCTGCTAAGTGCGTGTCTTTTCTCTTCTTGTCTGTCTCTTTATATATAGGTACGCCTACCAACAAACATTACTACTTTCTCCAAAAAAATATTCAACAACTTTTACTCTTAAACAATACAATGCAAAACGAATAACGAACGACACAACAATAACAACAAGAAACAAACTTTTCCACTGCTGTAATATATGCCATGCATCTACCATAGATATTTCATTCATTCATCCATCCATCCGTTTCCTTTTTAGTCCATTGAACAACAAACAAGGAATAGTAAAGCTGTATTATTACATATTATGCAGCTTTTTTTCTTTATGAAAAATATCAAGTGAAATGGAAAATGGGTATTGCAGCAATGCTTAGTTTGCTGCTGATGCTACTTCTACTATTTATGTTGTTTTTGTTGTTGTTGTTGCTATTTCATATTTTCATATTCACGCACGTACGACAAAGTAGGCATAATAGAGTAAGTAAAAAGTGGAGCATCTGCTGCCGTTTTTGTAACAACGGACATGTCATTGTGTATATTTGCGTGTATGCATCTACCTAATAAGCATTTAAATTGAAGTGAGTAAAGGAGAAGTACTAATAGCTGGGAGAAGGTTGGTTGGTTGGTTGGTAGCAGTCACATATATGTAGTTGGATGATGAAGAATAAATGACAACTGATGATGATGAATGGGATGATGGGGTGACATGTCCAAGTGGTGGAAAGCAGGCAGCATTGGATGAAAGCTGAGTAGTATGTGTGTATTCTTATTTTTCTCTCTGGTGAAAGTTAAATGAGCAGTGGTTCTCTTTATTCTGGTGATGATGTGATGTGCGTCGCGTGGTTGTTTGGCTTGGACATCCTGTTGAGGACACACAAAAAATACGAGCAAACTGGAGATTGGAGTGTGTTTGTGTGTGTTGATGGCGGTGCGGTGGTGGATGGACACATGGACGCACATGATGATGATGATGAGAGTAGTGATGGTACAATGACATTTTATCTGCTGCTGGTGAACCGTTCAGAAAGTAGCAACAAAATGGAAGCACAACTCGTTGTCGGCATCATCATCATCATGGTCAGTGCTGAAGCCAAAGTCAGTAGGAGTCCACTTGACAGGGGCAATCTGTTATTTGCACAGCTCTCATGCTGAACTGCGGCTGGAAGCTCGCCTGTCACAAACATGAAAAATAAAAGAACAAACTGTTTAAAAAATGTAGAGGTTTTTCCGTACAGTTTGAGTTGAGGTTAAGATAAAAATGGAAAAATCATGTTGTCACTTTTATCTAGACTACACACTTGTCACTTTCATTATCTTCCTATCATTTTAAATAATCACGAAAGGAAGTCGTGCAGAGAAGCACTGCTGTGCTTGGCTTGCGTAAAATACACACAAAATAAATAGGAAGGAACTACTTATGCATTTTTTATGAACAGAAGACTGTTAAAGTGATTTAAAAGTGACGTAAAAATTTAAATAAATGCCCACATTTAAAAATTGATCCCTTCATTTTTTTCTGTCCTTCTCATTCATGTTATGAAAGTAGGTCGTCTTGTGGGGACTGTTTTACGTTTACGTCTGTTGTGTGTAGTGTAATGGACAGTTTAGTTGGAAGATGGGAAAATAATAATCATCATGATCATAATGAGATGTCTGCATGCATGCATATATGTAGGCATCAACGGGTATAATATTACTTCATGTACGCCCACAGGAACCACAGAAATCCATTATTTTAACAACACTAATCTCATTATCTACTCACTGCCACTTGGAAAAGTTTTCCTTTGGGCTATTATACTCGTCAAACTAATTTGATGAAACTAAGTACGGCTGCTGCTGCTGTTGGCTCAGACTAGTCTACTTTACGGATTGACTGCTGTTCTCTCTGGCTCTTCTTTCCGATAGCAATGCAATGTATGTTTTCCGGGAAGAGCATCACAGCAAAACAGGATTAAAATGAAGGATCAAGAAGAATAAAAGACGACAGGACAAGTTAGTTGGACACACTGAGCAAACTACTACTACTACACAGGGAACCGAGCAAAATCATTTAGCGTTCTGCTGGTGTGTCTTTTCAGTTTTTAGTACACAACTGTTTATATTATTTATATGACAGTTTCCCAGCTTTGTTTATATGAAAGTTACACGTCTTGCATGTGAGCTCTTCATAAAGTTTCCATCCCATTACGATGGGTAGAGGTAGAGATATTATGTACTTTGTATATCATGTGTGTAGTATTATATCGGAAAACTCTAGACTGGGAAAGAGAATTCCTTTGGGAACTGTACCAAAATCCTTGAGCAAAAGTAGTAATATCGTGGAAGCCGAAGCTTCAATTTCCCCAAACTAACTGTTGGCTGGCTCTCTGTAGTCTGCGGTTAATATTTAACATATTTAACCTTGTACCTTTTCACTTTGAGGACAGATAATCTCCAATTTTTGCAGGCTAAATGTATTATGCTTGTATGTTTGCGCATGTAATATTTTATTACACCTATTAAATTTCGACATTTAGCCTCCGAGTTTGAAAACATAAATGCTTTACGTAAAAATTCTAACATGGGAGAAAATGGAGAGGTTGTTCAGGTTAAATTGTTGGCAGTTTATAAATAGGTAAGGCATGTTTGGTAATTGTAGTGGAAGTTATCTTTTGGAGGACACCGCTTATATTCTCTTACTGGGAGAGATAATAATTTGCCAAGGTTGACTACAACAATAGGTTTTTACTTACCATTGAGCACATGAACAACAATGGTGGATGTAGCCTGGGAGGAAGCGCGACAAGAGTAATTCCCGGAATCACCTTTGTGTACAGAGGATACGGAAAGATAGGCGCTGACATCACCGTTCAACGGATTTTTTTCAAATCTACAAAACAAAGAATTTTCAAAAAATACATTTTATACATTTACTTTCATGCAAACACAACTATTAAAAACTAATATTAAATCATCACATCACAATGTTCGTTCGGAGTCCTTTTGATGGTAATTTGTACCTACTCAACTTGCTAATTCAAAGTTTTTTATTAATGTGAATTAAAATGTTGAACTTGACATAACTTATTAATTAATTAATGTATCATTTAGCATTTTTTGGCATGGTTTAAGTCTATACCTATGTTTTAAGCTTTCATGTCATTGGTTTTCTTGGTTCATTGTCAAAACTTACTGTTTTCAAAATCAATGCATTGCAATTTGCAATAACGTTCATCTTGTATTGTCAAGTTACGTTTCCCGCGAAAAAAATATTACTGTATTATATTGCGACCAGGAATGGACGGATATATTTTTTGTGGAACTACTTCGCCACACACAAATTTATCCGCATATTATAGCCGCGTGTAGCCCGTTCGTTTTGCACGCGCCCATTATACGTACTCACACACTACTAGTATTTACCAGCGCAAAATTTGTAAGCCGCTCACAATACAGCAATGCAGTTTCAGTTTTTTGAAGTACCGTGTGTTTGTCGTTCCCGTTCCTTACGACGGAGATACATGCTATGCAAAACGCAAGTTTCATTTGCATATTTTTCACTGCATTTCATATCTGCTGGAATAATCTTGATTGAGTCTGCTGCACTTATTCGTCGAGTAAAAAGGAAAAGTTGTTCAGTGAGATCGAAATTTCTGATTTGGTGTTGAGTTGTTGTGTGAATCTGTGAATTCATCTTTCACTTTCATCTTCTTCAGATTCATCACTTGACGTGAATTTAAAAAGTGCTTTTAGTTTAGGAGCTTTTAAAATAAATTATAACAAGTGTGATTTCAAATTATTAATTTAACCACTGTTTAACTGTTTGACAAACTATTTTGTGGAAGAGTTGACGAACTTCTTGAGGTAAATTCAATGGATAATTAATTTTGCTGTTCATTTTTCATGTTCGAAATTGTTATCAATCCATGAACTTCTGCATTTATAATTCTTATTCCGTTTTTCGTGTGTTTCAGTTCAGAACTTTGGAAATCCATCTAGTTGCTTTTTGGTGTTCGAGAAACTTCCAAGGTCCAGATTCTACGAGCTTGTGGGAAACATTTTGGAATTCTTAACTAACGTGAAAAGAACCATCTACCATCATCATGAGCACGTATGTATTTAAACTTCATGTCTTAAAATTATCTTACAATATTACTACTTCGATATCTATATTACTACCCTACTTATTGAATGTTGTTTGTTGGATTTTTTATGAATTAGCAGTACCGGTATCGTCCAAGAACTCAATTCCAAGTTGGTGATAGTTGGAGAAGTTGAAGCTGATAAGAGCAAGCAGAGGCCATTCCGACCAAAACCTCAAGCTGGGAGGTTCCAGCCCATGCCTGTGGTCGCAAACCACTTTCCGGTCGTTTTCAACAAAAAGAACTTTCCGGAGACCGTCTACCATTATGACGTTGTCATTACTCCGAAAGAACTGAGAGAAGGAGTAGTGGTAGAGGCCAACCCTAATAACGAGACTACAGTTCCGGATCGCCTCCTTCACGTGATTTGGCGGGCTTTTGAGGAAAAGTTCCACAAACGCCTTGGAGCTCGGATTCCATTTGATGGAAAGAAAAATTGCTACTCAGCCAAGCCGTTAAATCTGGGAAACAACAATGCTTGGTCGGACGAAATCAGAATGGTCGACCCAGACGATGACGACAAAATGAGGACATACAAAATCCAGCTGAAACTAGCTAACACTGTTAGCACGGCGTCAATGTTCACGTATTTGAGAACGTCGAGTACATGGGAATTTTGCGAGTTACCGCAAGAGGCTATTCAAGCAATGGATGTTGCGTTACGTTACTGTCCATCAATTAACTACACTCCGTGCAACCGAAGTTTCTACTCATGTGAAAACCCGCACAGCCTCAGCGATTTGTTGGAGCTGTGGTTTGGACATAATCAAAGCTTGCTTCTTGGTCGAGATGAAAAAGCTACTCTCAACGTGGACATGGCCAATAAGGCGTTTTTGAAAAGGTTGCCTGTTGCTCGGGTCATGAAGATGCAGTTGAAGAAGCAGGACAAAGATATGACGCTCAACTGTTGGAAAGCTCCGCATTTTCGTAATGCGGACGATTTCCTTAAAGGAAAATTGATTGAGTACGGGACAGGAAGAATTGTAAATGGAAAATACGAGAAACACCATCGCTTTGTGGCTGTCGGGGTAATGGAACATTCTGCCATCAGTTACAAATTCCCCATCAATGGTGTGGACGTCAGCATTCAACAGTACTTTGAACGGGAAAAGGGCATCAGACTAAATCACCCGGATTGGCCTGTTGTTCACGTTGGAAATAAAAACATGACCAACTACGTGCCTATGGAGGTAAGCCTGTGGAATGGAGCTGAATGTCCATGTTCATAAATGTTGTAACTGAATGCAATGTTTTGTAAAGAAGCAATAAATTAATTATTCCGCTTGTATTCTTTTCATAGCTTTGCGAGATTGTACCTCAAGCCTACAAGGGCAAATTGGAAGCTCAAGATACCAGCGAGATGATTAAGGGTGCAGCGAAGCCTCCCAAAGATAGGTTTAAACGGATTCAAGTTTCTGTAAGTAGAAACCAGCTTGTTGTATTAATTCAATTTTTCACCTTTAATTGGTAATGATTATGTGCATTGGTATTACAAAAGTAATTTTTCTTTTTATTCAGCGCGACAATAGTCGCTATGAAAAATGTCCAATCTTGAAGGAGTTTGGCTTGGAAGTTAGCAAGTCCATGGTGCAGATTAACGATGCCAAAAAGCTCCCCAAACCTGCCATAGCTTCTAAAAATGTAATTCATGCTGAATATATTGTTATGTATGTTTAATAACCATGAAATGATTAAATTTGGGGATATAATGTTTCTTATCCATTGCAGGACAGAGGTGTTGAGGAATCAAAAGAACCGATTGGAAATGAAGGAAAGTTTCAAGTTGCGCAGTTTCTAAAGGGAGCAGAGGTTCCAAAAATGGGCGTTTTGAATATTTGTGGCAGGCTTCAGGATTCCTACCGAAATGATGTCAAGACGTTCATGACGTGCCTTGGAAAAGAGGCTTTGAAGCTCGGTATGGTCAGTAAGGAGACTCCCAGAGGCCGAGAACCAGTTGACCGAGCGTTTACAAATGCTGAGTACTACGCTGTTAAGGTACCTATTGACTATAATAATTTCTTGTGCAACTGTCGCTCTGAAATTATACAAGATATATTGACATTTGTTATTACATGTTGCTCTGAAGTCTTACAATAGTGAGTTGTTATGCTTTGTTATTTGTAGGCAAAAATCATTAGAGGTGGTGACAACTCCGCATTTGCATTCCAGAAGGCAACTAATGAAGCCCTGCAATATTTCAAGTCTAAAAACTGTGAGCTTGTTGTAGTTATCATGGGGAAGGAAGGAAACGAGTACTCCACGGTGAAGAATGAAGCTGAGGTTAAGGTATGTCATTACTATCACCTTATTATGGTAATCAATCGTGTTTTTTTCTTGAACTGCAGGAGTCGACGCATTGTTGATAATGCACTTGTAATACTTGTATCACTTTTTAGATCGGAATTTTGACACAATGTGTCAAGGACTGTACCGTCGAAAAGATTTGCAGAAGTAGAGGATCAAAGCAAGTTGTGATTAACATTCTGCTGAAAGTGAACGCGAAACTCGGTGGGATAAACTTCAAATTGGGAAAAAAGGTCACCGACTTATTTCAGTTTGAGAAGAGCCCGATTCTGTTCCTTGGCGCCGATGTAACTCATCCTGCCCCTCATTCAAGGTCCCCGAGCGTTGCAGCTATCACTGCAAGTTTTGATCTTTCTGGCGTATGCTTCCAAATGCATATCCAAGTGCAAGCGCCGGCCGAGGAAGTCATCACCGGATTGAAAAAGATTGTTGTCGACATGTTGAAGCACTTCAAAGAAAAAACTGGAAAGTGTCCTAGTCGCATCATTATGTTTCGCGATGGCGTCTCTGAGGGCCAGTTCCCAACTATCAAGGAAACCGAGTACAAAGAAGGAATCCTTGAAGCTGTGAAGTCCCTCAGCGCAAAATATAATCCGAAAGTGACTTTTCTGGTCGTCAAGAAGCGACACCATACCCGCTTCCTACCTGTTCGTGGTACCGATGCAGTCAAACCCAAGGAGAATATCCCCCCTGGGACAGTAGTAGACACTGTCATCACCCATCCGACCGAAATGGAATATTTCCTCAATTCTCATGTGGGTATACAGGGTACTTCCAAGCCTACTCGCTATCACGTACTCCATGATGACTCTGGGTTCTCGATGGAAGATTTGGAGCTACTAACGTATTGCCTCTGCTATACGTTTGTTCGTTGTACGCAGCCGGTTTCTTACCCAGCACCAACGTATTACGCCCATTTGGCAGGTGAGGAGCAGGAGACTACTATTATAAAACACTATTTTGAAGCATTTACTACACTGATTCTAATTTTTGCTTTTGAAACTATTTTCCAGCATTCCGAGCTAGAGCTCTCTTGGAGAAAGAAGGTGACAACGCTGATTTGAAGACCTTGCAGGATAGGATGACAATCCACAAAGATCTTTTAAAGAACTACCCAATGTTCTTTGTTTAAGCTGAGTGAATTTTGAAGTAATTGTGTTTGAATATTCTTATATCTACATGGTCAGTGATTATGTATGTTAACTTTTCCACTTTATTACTTCTAATTATGTACGTGTTGTCTTCGTTTGGTTTTTTTTGTCATAATTGTTATTATTTTTACTCTAATTTATGGTAGTTGTTTAAAATATTTACATGTACGATATTTGTTTATAATATTTATGTGTACGATATTTGTTTATAACTATACTTACATGAATCTTAAAATTCTTATTCTTCATTGTAAAATTTTGGTTTTACGTAAATAAATAAATAAAATAAAACTTGAATTCTTTCTTACGGCGTTTAATATTAGAACGATAAATGGGCCAATAATTTACACTTTGCATATTATTCTATACACTTGATACAATAGGAGTTGGTACTTTCATTTCAAATATTTCTTTCGTCGCTCCCTTTCCGTACTGCATTCTGCTTGATTTTAAGATTCTAGCTAGGTAATAATTCATGAACCAAGATTGCTCACACATCGAATTCTAGAATTATTCTGTATCGTGGTTTGCTTTCCTGCGGTGCTAAGATTTAATGAGTAAAAGAGGTTTCATTTTGCATGCTCTAAAGTTAATCCTCTTTTTGGATATTTTTAGCAAAACTTTCTATTCTGTTAATTGTCTCCAACCCAGCAATCTTCTCTATGTTTTGTTATGTTAGGATTTCTTAAATGTCCACATCTTAAGCACAACTAAAAAAAGTAATGAAAAACNTAAGCACAACTGAAAAAAGTAATGATAAACACACATACCTGACTTTGATACGTTTATCACTTAATGGGAGGGCTCTTCCTCCTTTTAGCCATGTCACTTTGTTCTCAGTCCCTTTATCAACGTGACTGGCTTTGCAGGTCAAGTGAAGAGAGGAGTCCACTTTGTAGTGTCGCTCGGTTTTCGTTTGGCCATTTTCATCGAGAATTATCACGGCAGGGGCTGAAATTTTTTTGAAAAAATATATCTATTGTTTTCTTTCTGTGAGGAATAGTGTGTAGTGTGTACGCTGCTTATTATGCGATATCATTAACTTACCAATGACCTTCAAGTGATAAATCAACGTTTTGATTACTGGATGTGTAGACAATTGACATTGGTACTCTCCCTCGTCTGCTTTCGACACCGAGTCAATCCCCAGTCTCCAGTTGTTCGGGTACCTGAACTTGAGTCCCAGTCTGGAATCTTTCTGGTACGTGGTATTTCCCACGGTGAGCAGTTGTAAAGAGTCCTTTCGCCTTCGGAGCCACGATACCTATGCACAAATATTGAGAGGAACAACGAAAAGATAAAAAAAATCTCAAGTAAAAATGAAAATTTTCCACACTCCGTTAAGCAGAATGAATGACATTCCACGTAGCACAACTGCAGGAAAAGGGAAATTTTCATGTTATTTACAGGTGCATATAAATAACTTATATACTCTCACTCTCGTCTACTCTCAAAGGGGGAAGGCTGGTTCGTTGGTGTGTCGTAAGAGGAACATTATCATCTTCATCGTCATCATCAGGATACACTGTTCAACTTGAACGATCCCATTATCGTGCTCCGTTACGATTATTACTGATAATGTCGTTAGCGCCACATATTTCTTGAGAGAAACACGACAAGTCCAAAAAAGCAAAACTTTTTTTTTCTTTTCCCAGCAGCAGCAGTAGCATGGCATAGAATCATCATATCATCAAAGAAAACTTTCAAAGTATCTCAAAAGACACAAGAAGGAGAAGGAAGCAGAGTAGAAAATTGAGTTAACATACGTTTAACAATGTCACCGTCACCGACGAACGAACCAACCAAAAGATATCAAAAAACAAGTTTCAAGTTGTGCAAGTGGAATTACTGGTATGCAGCAGCAGCAGTGGAAGTGGAGTAGAGGCATATCTACTTAGGCAATTTTTTTTATGAAAAATTCATGTCAAAACCGTAAGATATCCTGCCACAGACGAAGAAGAGGAAGACGAAGGCAGATTTTTGTTGACTTGAAAGAATGCCACTGCTGCTGCGGCTGTTGGCTGAGAAGAATAGAATGGGTGACGATAATGACAGTCGTATAAAGAAAGAGAAAAGGGGAGAGAGTAGCTCAGCAAAATGATGTCTACTACAACTACTACTACTGATGATGACAAAGATGTTGATGATGATGCGATAGTAAAAGTAACAGAAAAGAAAGTTGTCGTAGGAGTCAGAGTTGTGTTGTCGGGACTAGTAGTACTGGCAAATGTGTAAAGCAAGATGTATGGGAGATAACGAGAAAACGACTAGTACATAATGTAATGTAATGATGATGACGCTGGTGGTGGTGGAGACGGTGATGGTGGATATAGGAAGTGCACAAGAGGACAGAAAAAAAGTTGAATGAGAGCAGATATTATATAGTGTATATACCAACCATCATAGTGATCGCGATGATGATCATCATCACAGAGGGAAAAAGTGAAAGTCGGTCGGGTGGGAGTAGTGGGAAAAAGAAAAAAAATGGAAGAACAAGCTGTATATAACGTAATTACCTGTTCGCTTTCTCTCGCTATCCACCCAGATAAAACCATACCACTCTACCAAAGTAAACTTATATAATAAACATTGTGAAGAAATGAAAGGGGTTTATAGTGAAAGTGGGAACTTTGGTAAAGTCATTTCATTCATACCACTTCATTGCATCATTATTAGCGCTCCTTAATCATCATCATCGTCATAGTCAGCAATGCTGAGAAGTTGTGGTGTAATCAACCTTAATGGCAATTAGCTCTCACTCTCTCCCCGAATTTTTTTCGCGATAATGATGATTCAAGTTGGCAAAGAATTTTTATTTTTTGCTTACACCTCTTAGTACGTATATAGTAAGGAGAAGCGTCTCAAAAAATGTATAAACTTTTTCTTCAAATTTGGTACATTTTTGCAGCATAAAAAATGAAAAAATAAAGAATTTCTGCCGCAGCTACTACTTCAGCTAAATACATTAGTGAGAGCTAGCAAATAAGGTCAATCTGGCATTTTTACATTTCAGAACATATTTTCTTCAAGTATCGCGATTTCCATCTATATCGCAATTCAAAAATGTTTGCTTGTTGTCGTCAGTCTTCGTATTATCTATCTATCTTTCCAAACTTTTTATCATCTCTTCCGAAAGCGTAAATTTATACAGGCAAGCTGCAAGACGTGGTATACCTAGTTTGAGAACTCTTTGTCTTTAAAATATGGACTCCTCTGAAATAAAGATTCCGCTTTTAGGCAAATCCGAATATTTGCAAAAAAAACTCTCAAGTTTTTCTAGAACCAGAAAATAACAGACCACTACATCCTACGACGATCCTCCCCCTCTTTCGTTTTACTTAAAAAATGTTATGTAATGCATATATATACCTTGTCATAACATTTTTTTTCTTGAAAAGGGAACGAACATGCATGATATACTGATCATCATCATCATCATGTTTCACCGTACGTGCCCGCCTCAGGTAATTATACCGAACAAGTAAAGTGGAAGAAATGTAGGTAGACCGTATAGACATGAATGAAGTAGCTCATACCGTAAAATTTCCAAATTTACTCTCGGCTACTACTTAAAAATCCGTGCTTTACTTCATATATTATAAGTCCATGTCAAAACCTGGTCAAATTATAGGAGACCTAAATGGAGCTAGAATTTTTACGGTGCTAGCTCACATAAAAATGTTCACCAATAATATACTTTTTTCCTCTTTCTTCCCTTTTTACAGTCGTTTTGTTTTACGACGGAACTAGAAAAAAAGAAACCCGGATGATATGATGTTTTTTTCTCTTGAAAAAATAAAATCACGGGGACCCAGTTGTGCTGGGTGGAGTGGAGAAGTTGGAGAAGAAGAAGGAGAGAAAGAGTATATTACGCTTTTCTTGTTACTGCTGCTGTTACATACAACTAAAACAACTGCTGGGAACGCTTCTTTTGAGGATGATTATGATGATATGGTGGTGCCATATTTTAGAGGAAAGAAGGACCACCATCACTTGATATGCTTCACATGTGTGTGCTCAAGTGGAGGTACATAGTATCATTCATTGTCGTTGTCCTCATCCTCGCTCTCCTTTTTTAAACTCTGCATCTGCAATCTGCATATACTTACGCAGATACAAGGAAGAAGGAAGGCATGCATGCATACATAAAATGGTATTATCATTATCATCATACTTTCTCTCTAGTGCTTTTTTCAGAGAGAAAAATAAGAAGAGAGTTGCATAATATGTGGTGGTAGTGGTGTGTGCGCCGTTTTGGAAAAAAACATGACTGAAATATGAAAGCATAACAGTAATATTTTGGTGGATAAAAAAACAGCAGCAGTGGAAGGAAACAAGTTGGGATGAAAAAAAGTTTAAAGTAAAGTGGGGTGTGTTGTTAGTGCATTTTACCGTGTGTATGTTTTGCGGTATTTTGAACATGTGTGTACACACACATATTGTGTCTGCATGTCCCTAGATATAAAAATGTAGGTAAAGTATTTATGTAAACATGTAAAGGCAAACACACAGATGCCGTACTACTTGTAAAAAGAAAGAGAAAAGGAGGCGAGAAGAGACACCATGCCGCTCGTTTTACTTTTGGAACTACCAGCACCACCACCGCCAAAAAGAAACAAGCCATGTCATTTCTATCTTTGTTATTTTAAGAAAATTTTTCACAATAGAACGGGAGGAGGAGGAGGAAAGAGAAAAAATGGAGAGATATCTTAGCAAAAAGAGGTTCCTGTATGTATGAGTTGGATATCTTTTGTAGCAGTCCCAGAGTCCGTAATGATATATGTTTAGGCACTACTTTTACTTTACGTAAGAGAAAAAAATTGTAGTCAAACAAAAGAGGATCACAAGGTAAGAGTGAACGGGAGCAAATGAGGAGATTTGAGGGAAAATTTGTTACTTTCAAGGAAAAGTAGAAAAAAGAACAAAAAAGGACTTTTTTCTTGTCTTTCCTTATCTTTATACACATTTTTTATAATACGATCACGTACTAATACATTTTGAATTTAACGATTTCCCATTACAGAAACAGCATCAGCAGCAGCCATATCAGCATCAGAGGGTGTAACTTATGGTGGTCTATATCTGCTAATTGTGATGATGTAAATGGTAGGAGTCTGCCTGTATGCCAATAGATCACCTAAGTTAACATCTAACAATAAAACAATTGGTAATGTGTGATAGAATGATGGTTATGGTAAAATAAATAATTATGAAGATGATGACTCTTAATCTCCGAAGGTCATGGTCCTTGCTTCGCTTTGGTGATGGATGATACAACAACAATTAAATAAACAATACACGCGTACACAAACAAGAACAATAAATAATTAATTTGTAAACTTTATTTTCTACAAGACAATTCTGTCACTTGTACGAAATCCATAAATGAGAAATAAAATAATAAGTGTACTGCTGTCGTCGTATCCATCCAAGCTCCTAGGCAAGACTGAGGCAAAGTTCGCTCGTTGCTTGCATCAAAGTGACGCTCTTCTCCTCGGCGGGGTGGTTAGCTTAGCATAGACGGTATTACTTGTGTCAGCAAGTGATACGTAGGAAAATGTGTATTTATAGATTCAATATGGATTGCCTAGCATAGTGTATTGGAATACATTAATCCATATATAGGTTCCATAAATCCATAAATAGCTTCACTATTGACTAGTGTGTATTAATATACTTAAATGAGTACATAGATTATATATAGATTAAAATACGTAGT
>JAANSP010002157.1:0-13444 GCA_036850745.1 Homidia socia | reverse complement strand
CCCATCCAACCATTTCTTTTTGTCTTTGTAAATTTTTTCCCTAAAATCTTGGGATTTTATGAAAAAAAGATTTTCATCAATTATGATCAGTCTTCTGCTCGGAAACAATACAAAAATAGAACACCCAACGTTTACTCCAGATTTCTCTTGTAGTACACACTACGTACATCAACAGAGAAAAAAGGGTCCAATGTCTGTCCCTTTCTTTAAGAGTCATCTCTTTCAATATTACAGGACTTTTTTTCTTTGGTTGTGTGCTTAAAAAGGTCTTGTTGTATACTCTTCTTCTCATCGTCGTCATTATCTCATGCCCATTTTACAAGTTTGTATTTTTATGATATTGAAACAGCAGCAGGCCAAAAGGAACATTGTGCCACAGGTGCAATAAATGAGTTGGATATATTTTTACGACACTCTATGCATAGTTGTTATATACAGAACTAATAAAACTGTATACCAATGTTTTAAAAGGGATAGAAATTTTTATATATTTTTGTTGAGGTAGTTCAGGTACATTTGTTATCATCACCGTTGCGAGGAAACGCTACTTGTAAAAAAAATCTCTCCCAATTTTAAACCTTTTTCACTTGGTTCCTTTCCTTACCAATTATTGCTTCCTTGGTAGACTGCTCTCTTAACTAGTCCAGGGTCATCCTCACTTCACCGTCATCAAGTTTTATTAAGGGTCCATTGAAGAGGAAAATGAGAGTTGGTTCATTGTGACAAGGAAGTACACAGACACTCACACACATGTGTAAAATGGTATGCTGGACTATATAGTAACGCAAAGGGACAGTATATCAATAAAAGTAGACATGCGTGAAGAAAAACCTGTGCAGACAGAGGATTTTGTGATGAGCTGCATTTTACTTTTCGTAAAACCAAACGTGCTTTTTCAGTTGTAGTTATTGTTGCATTCACCACTATACATGTAGTTATAGTATGTACCTCTATACTGGACATCCTCACTCAAAATTTTAAGAACAAGAGATTCAATTAGTGAGTGTCCATTCTATTTGCTTGTTGGAGCACTGCTAAGCAAAGCTTGTGCATTGTATTCGTTGCATTGTTGATTCTGAAAATTGAGTACATTGTTTGATGATGATGATGATGGGGTTGGTTGGGGTTCCCTTTATTTTCATCCTTTTTGTTCGACCGTTTTCTTTTCCTCGTTGTTATTCAATTCATGGATCACTTGGTTGATTGAACCCTTAAAAGCCCAAAAAGACAGTTTGAAAAAAAGAAAGTTTTGAATGATTAAATATGACAGCAATAGCTTCTTGTAGTTTTTGCCTTATGAAATGTCCAGTTTTGGTAGCCGAGTGAAGTCTGTAATATTATCATCATAAGATTTCTTTCTATTCTATGATTTTTTGGTTAAATTATTTACAGACTCGGAAAGAGCCCCTCACTTGTCCAATGTATTATTTGTCTGGATTGAATATAAAAGCGAATGGCCAGATAAATAGATATTCTTAGAATCAACTTTCTCTGAACAAGAAGCTTTCTTGTTTGGTGTATCATCACTGATACGCACAAACAAGCATTTTTGAGCATGTAAAACCATCAAACTTGATCTACTATATGACACGCACTTTTCATTGTTAGGTAGTTGTGGTGTAGCATACCATACCACCACTATTACCATCATCACTAGCAAATTCTTACTACTTGAATCAGTAATATCCAGTTTGAGAGCAAATAGTAAACATTTAACAGGAAACTCGCCCCACCAACTAAAATGTTTTTGAGTTTTTATAAAACTTGTATCGTGCAGTAAATTTGACAGTAAATGTAATTCATAAAAGCATATTTTTCCATGAGTAATTCAGAATTTCATGTTTAAACAGGGAAAAAATCATTTGAAGTCATCCTTTTTAAGCAAATAAGAAAAATATTGAGCAAACAATGCAGTAATTTGTCTGTCTTGTAGTATCTCTTCCTACAAGTTTCTTGAGACATTTTATAGACATTTTTACGTATAACAACAACGTATAAATCCAGTAAGGTCACCAAAAATACTTTTTACTCTAATTTCATGTTTAAACAGGGAAAAAATCATTTGAAGTCATCCTTTTTAAGCAAATAACAAAAATATTGAGCAAACAATGCAGTACTTTGTCTGTCTTGTAGTATCTCTTCCTACAAGTTTCTTGAGACATTTTATAGACATTTTTACGTATAACAGCAAAGTATAAATAAATCCAGTAAGGTCACCAAAAATACTTTTTACTCTTTCAAGTTATTTACCCAAACTCACTACTACTATTACTATAGGAACGAACATGTTTGTTATTGTACGTTCATAAAAATCAGCACATATCACGAATAAATATTGATGGTTCAAATTAGTTTTTGCTGGCACATAAAATGGGAGTTGTACGTTTGTGGCAGCAGCATAGTAAAATGTATGCTCTCTCAGGAGTACTCTCTGTACAAAACAAACAGTCAGAGAGATTCATTATCTAACGTATTGTAACAATGAACATAGGACGACGTATAGAGAGTTTGCTTTATACTCGCAGCAACCAAAGGAAACGAATAAAAAAACACACGGAAGAGTACCCAACGAGAGATACCAAGAAGAGTTATGATGATGTCACTTGGTTAGAACCTCTTGTTCAAACAGAGAAAAAATAGTAAAGTTTTAAGCCGTTCTCATATGCTATATAATTTGTGTGTATGGTAAATCCAAACAGAAAAGGTCCAGAATGATGCGATGAGGTGATGGTGGTGGTGAAAAAAGTGCTAATGTGCAGGGTTCATTCATAATGGTCATTATCATTAGTTATTATAGGTTAGATAGATGGACCATCCAAATAACATTTTGTGGTGGCTTGAGTACTATTACCCATTGTACGTACATACACATACATATAACTAGTAGACGTTTTTACTACGCAAAAAACGATGTGCAAAAGTTCTGGTTGCTGGTACAGCGTATTAATAATAATAGGTAATAATATTCATGCATGCATACAAGCATGAAAAAAATAACGGTGAATTTTGTAAGCTCGACGGCTGCAGCAACAGGTAGAGGGAGGTGGAAGGAGAGAGAGAGAAAGGAAATATTTTTGCGGTGGTGAAAAAACTGGTTAGTGATTTGGCAAAGCATAATATACATACTTAATGGATTTTTGTATACATGTAATTTACTCCTTGTCTACGTTGTAGTAGAAGTGGTGGTAGAAGTAGTGAGGCAAACGTATTTTTTACGTATACAGACAGGTTGAATGTAGCAGTAGCATACGCAAAAAATGCTGGTGTGTAAAATTCCTAGAAAAGATTGGATTGTGGTTGAATTCTAGAAATGATGAGCACGATGTTGGCGGAGATGATTATTGTGAATAACTGAAATGTTTCTTTTTCGTCGTGCTACCATTTGTTATTATTACGTATTTATTTACATGTAGACAGAATATATAACTTTGTTGAGAAATGAAAAATGAAAAGGCAAACAGGAGGAACCAGGAATACGTTAATACACAGATATCAGCGACATATTATAGAAAGGATCCCTATTTGAATTTCACGCATGCATTTCACGTATAATCCCTGGCGGAATTGACCACCGCCTTTGTCCTCATCATGATCACGGTAGGAAAAGTATGATAAATGATGATAGCAGGTACAACAAAAAAGAATACACATACGCTGTAGTATGTGTGGGGATGATACAAGGAGGAAAAATGTTTTAAAAAACGAAAAATATCAAAGACGACGACGACGAAGAAGAAGAAAAAACTAAAAGTAAGAAGAAAACGCTTTTCTTCTCTTTTCTTTTTTATCGGAAGAAAAAAAACGACGATGATAATGTACGTTGAGAAAAACCAGCAAATGGATTTAAAAAGCTGCTTGGTTGGCTGGCTGTTGTTGGTTGAGGGAAAAACTGAGGCTGAGAATCGCATTTTCCACTCCACCCAACTTTGAGGCTTCCTCCTAGCTATAAAATAAAGAAGAAGAGAGAGGAAGAAAGCATTATCCAATAATAACGTTATGTCATATACTACCTATTATAATAATAATAAGAAAAGCTTAGAGGAACATCATGAAAATATTATTATATTATTAATATCGTTATCATCAAATACGCGAATATTTTTTTACAGTGCATGTTGTGCTGTGTATAAATAAACTGCTGCAAAATAATGTTGTGGTATAGTCAAGCTCAGTCAGAACTCAGCAGCCTGTTAATGACAATAAGCTACTGCTATTACTACTCCTGTTGCATGCATAACAAAGTACATACATATTAGGCAATAAAAATGATTATATGACGATTATATGATGACGTTGATGATAACATACTACCTGAGTAATTTCCCAGCACAATGTGAACGATTCGGTAAAAAATGGATACTACACAGTAGATGAAAACCTGTAAGGAAAAAAATATAATTCCCTCAATCATTTTTTTTTGTTAGTGGCAAGGCAAGTCTTTCGTTTTCACTTTAATTAGTAAGCAAACAAACTGAAAAGCAACGGAATAAAAACGCAATAGTAGAAAAACAATGGTAATAATGGGAAATAATAATGGGAAAAATGAGTAAGTACGGAACGGTGCAACTCTGTTTTTATGTTGCATTAAACATGCTGGTGATGTTATGTACAAACGAAGTAATGTACCTTTCTAGTGGCACATAAGCGTGCACGAATGTTTTGCGTGAGTTAAATGCTGCAGGTTACCACGGTAATGCTCATTATGTATAAAAAAAATTCCGAGAAGGATGGATTTTGTGTAATTATTTTCACGTAATATGCTCAGTTTTTTTCATTTTTTTCTCTTTTACTTTTTGTCACATTTCAAACTAATTGTAAGTTTGCTTGAATATGTGGTCATTTTGTTCTGCTTGCCATCCCAGTTGTTTGATGATGATCTTTTGAAAAATGAGTGTACTCACTTTGTTCATTGCTTATTATTATTAAATGCTTACTACCTACTACAAATGATTTAAACTTATTGTGACTTTTTTTTTCTAAAAAACAAATTAGTAATAAAATATAAAAACTGGACTATTGTCTATTCATAATGGACAAGTCTTTAGCTCGTTACTTAAAACAAGCTGTTTGATTCCTACCTACAACAAGGTCATCGATAAAAGAAGGTGAATAAACTAAATAGTCAAGTAGGGGTAGCAATCTGTTTCTACATTACAAAAAAATTACCAGCAAAAAATACATGTTCTTTTGATTTGTTGCAGAGTTTTTTTTCAGTGTCATTTTCATGTTGTCCTCATCTCTGCTTAATCCTTATTAATAAGTTTCTATCTCTTTTTTAAAAAAACATTTCAATCACTTTTGTAAATCGCTTCTTGTATGCATGTAATCCAACTTGGTAAACGTAGTACAAACTACATGACATGTGTTATTAATGTTCAAACGGCGGCTACACGATTATTAGAGTAGATTGTCGTTTTAGCAACGGAATCCGTCGTTATGCCATATAGTAGGTATTTATCATCATTATTATTGTAAGGATTTCTTTGTTAGGCATGCATGCATATTGTTATTGTTGCATTTGTTATCCTCTGTCTGACTACAATACAAGTAGCAGACTGACTAAAAATGGGTGTGGAGCTAAATCTAGCAAATTCAAGCATGCTTCCTGTACTACCACAACATGACTCACTATACTTACATTTCATCACATTATCACGTAAGATCACTACTGGATATTTAATTTTAATAACATTTCAGCTAGTACTTTTTTGTTGGTATCAGCAGAAGATATGTGGATATATAGTATCAGTCAATATTGTAGTTGTGGTGGTTGATGGTACCAGTTGACTAGTCATAAAAACACGAAAAGACGATAAAGTGTATCATATAAATTAACTCTAATAAAAACATTTCTTCCATATCATCAATTTTGTTGTTGTTAGTGGTAGCAGCCCTGCAAAAAATTGTGTAAATATTTCAATACGTTTTACGAAAAGCAAACATAGAAGCATGCTTGAATAACCATTCATTGTTACAAGGACAGCGTTAAGGAACAGCGGACGCTGCTACTTAAACAGTATTATTATTATTATTACAAGGCGGCTTGAATCGTAGTATTTAAACTGTGATGTGCACATGCGCATAACCACATGAACTAAATACATTTTATTATTTTGAAAAATATGTATATATTTTATTTATCATGCATATCTCCACAAGTCAATGAAGTATTTCAAGAATAAGAATGAGATGACGCTACGACGCCAGAGCAGTTGTTGCAAAACTTGCGACCAAACTGTAACATGAATCTGGCTTGAGTATAAATACATTCTTTGACATGACCTTGGCAACTTCCAACTATTTTATAGTTTATTGGAACGATATTGCTGATTTTGACAGCTCCCAGAGATGATGAACACAGATTGAAAAACATGCATACGTACATCACACTGACTCTTCCCAGAGAGATATGATAATGTGACGAGGATGCGCAGCTGTAACGACCACCAAACGTTGTAGAATGCTACTACCTTAGTAGTAGTCTCAGTTTTGTGGTCAATAAGAAAAACGTTTAGTGAAATACTCCTTTTTATCAAACAAATTAAATTAGCCTTTTCTGCTTCTTTTTACTTCCAAATGACATATCTACCTATGCATACATGATTATTAGTGCACTTTGTTCGATCGGATACTGATTTCCAGGAATACTATTCAATCACATGAACTCAACCGGAATGATCTGGTGAAGATGTTTTACCGCTCCAGCAAATGCAAACCTAATTATTATCACCATTACCATTTTTTGTCTAAAACACACAAAAGGGCTGATAAATATTTTAATTTCGAGCAGTTTCTAGCTAATGCGGCGGGAGTCTAATCATAGAAGATTGTTTAGTAAGGCAGTGAGTCAAGGCTTGTTGGGTTAAAGTAAAGAAAAAGAAAATTTATGGTGGCATCGTGTAATAAAATAATAAATGTATATTCCTTTGCATTGATACAAGTTGTGGATAATAATAAATAATAATGCTATCTCTACGTAGAGATGCTTACATAGTTATCTTCAGAAAGCAGCAGTCTTCTCTCTTTTGACGGCATAAATGTTACACTAGTTCTCTTAAAGAGACAACAACAAGAAGAAACAGTTTTACAACAATATTTTTCTCCTTTTACATACATTTGCTTTTCAATGCGCCATGATTATTAGGTATTAAGGCATGTGGGTAGATTAAGTACGTTTTTAGGTAGAAGCGAAGAAAAAAAGAAAGCAAGAAATCATGTCACCATGTCATGAACAAATACCTAGTTGGTTGGATGGAAGAATATTACACAAAAAAATGCTAAACGTTTTAGAGAGGAAATACGAGAATTAAATATGACAGTTTTTATACTCTGCTCAAATAACGAGATTAAATAGTTCTTGAAAATTTATTGTCATCGTCATCATCCTCATGATTTGAAAACATTTTTGATATACCATCATACAATGTTGTATGCTACTACTGGGATCAAGTGGTTTTGTATTTGACGAACGGTTTCCTTTTTGTTGCAGACAAGGATTAATCATAATGATAATGCTTAAGTCTTAAAAATATTTTAACTGGCTATATGAATTGGAAAAAGTGAATAATTTCAAAATTACATCACAACTAATGGACAAAAAACATAAATGTATATAACTTTCGCACTATTATTCACCACTTACACCTTCCTCCCTGCTACACCTATTTACTGACTCACAAATTTTTTGCCAAAGTAAATATTTAAATGCAAACTCATTCCTCTCTAGAACAAACCCCGTTTGAATACTTAACGTTATTGTTAGTATTATTAGTGCTGGAGTGGAGATGAGCGTTTTAGCAACACCATAACAATAATGAATTAATACATCAGTTGACTCACAATTTTTTTGCCAAAGTAAATATTTAAATGCAAACTCATTCTTCTCTAGAACAAACCCCGTTTGAATACTTAACGTTATTGTTAGTATTATTAGTGCTGGAGTGGAGATGAGCGTTTTAGCAACACCATAACAATAATGAAATAATACATCAGTAGTAGCTAGCGTTTTTTTCAGCTGGCTAACACCGTAACCTTCCAAAAATTCGACAACGAAGTCGTATTTTTAGCATTACTAATCCCGCCCTGTTTTTCGTCGTCGTCACACAGCAAATTGTACATCATCTATCAACATCCACTAGACTATTCATATATATTATTATTATTAGCATAGGTTTTAAGGCGACACAGGACTATGCAGAAAATTTATAAGAACGATATTTAAAAAAAGTTATACCATCAGCATCATCATGCTAATGAAGTGATGCACAAAAAAATTCTTGTACTGGATATGTAATTTATTCAAGAGACTTTATAACGCTGAATGTGTGTACAAAGAACAAACATGTAGCATACATGAAATAATGAGAGTGTTAAACTCTATTAATATCATGTCAAGACAAGATCTATGAATATAGGTAGGTAGGTAAAGGTAGGTAGTTAGACATGATGTTGTACCAAGAATATATATTTATTATTATGATGTTCCATTCAAAGTTTGAAAAAAAATCAAACAAAAGGCACTCACTAGTATGCATGCATAAATACGAAAAGTAGTGTCAGCAAAGAGTCTAGTGAGATGGAAGGCGTCTCTGGCAGACAAAAAACGTTCATGCAAAAAATTTTCAAGCCAAGCACCATCATCATCAGCATAAGCTCGTGTGTCGTGTTGTATCGTTGCAATAATAGTTTACCTATGGTTTTTGCACATACGTGATAAAATACTTTACAGGTGTATTTTGGCATTACCATTTTCAACCAGGCAGAAAAGTATATTATTATGATTATACTTTATGAATTGAGCAGAGGAAAATGACATAAGGCAGGAATGTACATTATCTGAACGTGAGTAGCATGCATCATCACCATTGTTGTTGTTGTCGTCGTCGTCACTGTTTAATTTTTAACCAGGTATTATCCGACAACGACGACGAGAAATACGTTAGATGACAATGGTGATATGATTCTGCTAAAAAATTACCAGTGTTACTGATGGCTCTAGCAATTATTCTATTAGTAACAGCAACTGTGCAGTATTCCACGGAAAAAATATAATTCGTTGTTAGTTTTGCCACATTCCACCAGCTGTGTATAAATATCTTTATGAAAAATCTATGTACATTTTTACACACAGGTATGTCATAATAATATTCACATTGAAAAATGAGAATTTTTCCGTGTTTGCTCACATTCAATCATAACAAATAGATGATAACTTTGATAGGAAAATCATTTTTTTTACCATCCGCATATTCCCCATCATCATCGTCAATAGAATTTTAACTGGATATGAAATTAAAGCAGTGTAAATAAAAAATCGGTAGTCATTTTTACTTTTTTACAGCTGCTTTCCATTGTGGGGAAAAAGTCGACAATGCCATTAAAAAATTCGCAGAAAGATTATAAAAACAACTGCAGAATAAAATTGACATGCGTAAACCCTTTTAAATTTTATCTAATTTCTCTGCACAACAATAACATTTTGTGAAATGCTGTAGGGATACATGTGTACATACATATGATATAGATAAATATCCAGTATGAAAACTTGGTCGTGTTGTATGGTGAATCCGTGTTCATTGATTATCTAATTCCCCGACTTTCAAGGATATTTCGTATGATATTCAAAGGGCAACATGATGGAACAACAGCTTCATTGTCTTGTGGCTTTGAACTTGTATAAATTTTGTTGAGATTAATGATCGTCGCATCCATCAAAAAGTAAAAAGTTCACCTCACTCCACTCATGGAAATTCCCAAAGTGTTAAAGCACCACCACGCTTAAAACTGACTCAGTAGTGATCGATCACGATCCTATAAATCAAATTGAAAAATTCAATCAGTCTTTGCAAAGCCTATATTATGCCAACCTTGTTGTTCTATTGAAAACCACAACAACATGCCGAGAGAGAAGCAAGATGTGTATACATAAATTACTTATTATTATTATTACTGCTACCTACGGGAATTTGTTGTTACATGATGAATCCGTGTGTTTGCTTCCCCACGTAGGCCTATAACGAAATGTAGAGGAGGAGATTTGTAATTATGGACGTGAATCATGCTGATGACATGACAAATGGAGGCAAGAAAGTAGTACATACGAATAATATGCAGCAGCAGTAGAATCCATACATTATTATTACGTATGTAGCGTGCTAATAACAAAAGCACTCACTCATGTGCAAATCTCCGTTGTAATGCAATTTCCACACTCAAGTTCTTTGTCAAGTTTCATCCAACAAAAAAAACTAACAGCCAAGTGGCTCAGCAACAAATTGTAAAGGTAAAAATTCTGAGGCACAAATTCAGGTACCTACCAGTATTCAATAAACGCATGCAGGTATTAAATATACATGTATATCTCTCTTCTCCACAACAACAATGGAAAGATCCTCTACAACGAAAAATGTATGGAGTCTGCTGATGATGATGAGGTAACGTTTCACTGGGCATAAAATCAGTGAAACCTTCTTCATAGATGGATTTTTGCAAATCTTCCCTTTCCCCCGAGGCAGCAGTAACAAGTAAAACAGAATAAATGCATGGCTTATATAAAAATAGAAGTGGTGGTACTTGTATATACTTATATAATAGTAACAATAAGGAAAAAATTGAAAAAGTAACGTACATGGTAGTTTCATAAGACGCTGCTGAATGTTTCCATTTTATCATACTACGTCGTTGTTCCTTTTTCGTGTACCATCATCATCATCCAACCGTTCTCAAAGAGCAACAACGCCACAAAAATAATAGCAAGATGGCAACGATCATGACGATGATGATGATGACGACGCTGTTCATCACAAAGACAACAGCGGAGCGGAGCAGAACAACATGATCATCATCATCGTGATGATGTTCGGAGCAACCAGCTAGAGCCAGAGCTTTTTATAAGAGTAATTCCTTTTCGTCGTTTCGTGGTTTCTTATTCTGCTACTTCTTATAATGACCCTCATCGGGTTCGTTCACCCTTTCGCTCAAGCTAAGCTGGTAAAGAAGAACCCAAAGCAGAGAATCCTCAAGCAAAGCAGTCAAGAAAGNTCGTTTCGTGGTTTCTTATTCTGCTACTTCTTATAATGACCCTCATCGGGTTCGTTCACCCTTTCGCTCAAGCTAAGCTGGTAAAGAAGAACCCAAAGCAGAGAATCCTCAAGCAAAGCAGTCAAGAAAGCAACCCCCGCCCCTATATTATTTAAGATTCCCCACCAATGCTGTTGTTGCTGCTGGTACTCTGGTCCAAAACATTTTTTATTCATTTTCTCACTCACTCACTCGTAGACTGCATGCAAGTATTCACGTATATACTAAGCATATTCTTTCGCACTAGAAGAAGAACAAGTGTAATCATTACTACCCATCAACTCTTTCGACCAGGTACCAGCAAAAATATTTTCTAACCAGGTATACCTTTCGTCCATCCATACCTACCTTGTTAAAACTCAAAAGCGTATCCATCATACTGACTGTTAAATGATACGATGGTGTGGTGGTGTTTTGCTTGCAGAGAGAGAGAGATGCAAACAATATTGTATGCAGTGCTCACGTTATGTTTATAAATGAATGCATGTATTCCTGTAAATTCATTGAAAGGGGTAAAAATTCCTTACTTATTGTTCCTACCTGCCACTACTCTATTCCCTCTACCTATCTAGCTGTTCCACCTGTTGCACAGCACCCTTTCCCGTACTATGTAATAGCGTAGCTCAATTTATTTCTGCTCCTGCTACACGGTACACGTTTGTGGTTCCAAACGAAATCTCAAAACGCCTTCCTGTATTTGCGCTGAAGGGAGTGAGTGATTTTTGTGCACACCAGTCCGAGAAGAAATATGTGTACCTAATCTAAAATGCCCCGTCTCCTTCTTTAACAACTTTGCATGTATGCATGGGTGTATCGGTGGTGGTTGTGCCTAGTTTAGCTACATTATTAACGTTATTTGCCACCATAACTGAGATAATATATAATATCCATGTCGCGACGACATCATCATCAAAAAGTTTTACTGCTATCCATCCATCCTTGGCTTAGGTAACTTACCGAGTATTTTGCCTGCCTGCGTGTTCAACTTTCTTGGCATTTATAAAACCTGGTGTGGGTAAATACGTATGGTGGGGGTGGTAAGTGCCAGAGTGGGATTTACTTTTTTATACATTCTGTTAGCACTACTTATATTCGGTGTTGGTCTATAATGATATTAATTTTTGTGTACTTGCTGTGGAACTGGTATTTGCCAGGTACTGCTGCTGCATAATGTACGGTACATACATATCATAGAATGATGATAAGTAAAACTATCTGCTATATCATACATGAACGTCATACATAACAGCAGCGCAAAATAAAAATGCTATCCTTGGATGGGATGGTCATGCTCTGGTGGTTTTGAAATTTCATGTTGGACAGTTACGTTAATGGAGAGAGTGTGTGTGTTTATATGCTTACTTTGTGTATTTTTTTCTCCTTCTCTTTCCTTCTCAAAACACAACAATAAAAATGTATGCAATCTAACAGTAATTAAAGTTCTGGACTTTTATAAATACGCACATCGCTTTCACGTTCGCGGCTATTCTAATATTCAATACAGTTATCCAGATACCGTGAATTTCATTATTTTGTCTACTGCTCCAATCCAATGTCATTTTCCCTCCTTACATCTACACACATGCCTACATGCATGCATGCATGACCATTTTGAAAATGAATTTGACTTTATAATTGAGTTTATTATACAAAACCTTTGGATTCTGCAGTTATGGTGATGATGATGACGCATGAGAATATTCAGAGATTCAAAAGAGTAGTCTCACCGTCGTTGTCGCCCTGTTTTCGTAAATATTTTAAAACATCAGAATTAAATAACAGTTCCATTCCGTTCTTCACCACTGACTAGAAATTTCAATTTTTTACGAAACGAAGACTTCAGTAAAAATGCAACCAGTCATACATATGTTGCATTCTTTACTTGATAATGTTTCTGCTTTATAAAATGAGCGATCGTTGTGTGGAGATGGAAATAAAAACTGTTTGCTATTATTATTATTTTGCGACAAGCAAGGTTTGACAAACAATAAAATCTTTTCATTACATGACCTTAGATTGAAACGTTTTATCTAGTCTCACGAATAAAAACCAGTTATAAAAGCGAACTTGGTTTAAAAAAGTGTTTGTAACTTTATAGCTCATTTATCTAAAATATTGTGCATTTTAATTTGCATGGTTGAAATAAAATGTACATAATAGCCGTCTTCAACAAACATGAAAGCAAAGTATTTTGTAATAGTTACTGCACCATATGTTCATTAATTCAGTTTCAATTTCCTTTATACGACCAAAAAAATCCCCATCATTTTTTTGCCATTGCCATTTCAACGACAGGATCACCACCATCGTAAAAACGTGTTGTGTCTTGTCTTATTGTTGCAAAATAGTGAATCGACAAGTTTTC